>PVIC010008674.1:0-47529 GCA_004025085.1 Thryonomys swinderianus
TTCCTTAAAAAAGGATAGTGTATGAAAGCTGTAACAGACCACAAGAAGCACATTGAAGTGGAAATAAACAATTTCTTTGGAGGCAGAAGAAACATATACCTATTACTAAACCTTCCTCTAAAGAAATATGCTAGTAAGTGCTAGAACTCTGGAAGCCATAGTTACACATCCAGATACATTCTGTCCACAGGATGCATATCCACAGGTAAATTCTTTTCCATAGAAACAAATGTAACCAAGAGAAAGACCTAAGGAGAGAAATATCTAGAAATCCCTCCATGAAACCAAGTAGTCTTGTCCACAAGTTTTACCTACACAGAGCGGCCCATCCAACTTTCATACCCCATTCATTAATATAAACAGAAGGCCAAGGATCACCAGACATATGACCACACCTTGCAGTGGACAACAAGGAACCAAACGGAAAAACTTCTAAGAAATGGAAAGGGGCTGTTGAATCCCTTTTGACCCTTAAAGAAGGGCATTTACATATTTCCTTCACTGCCAAGCAGCAGGAATATGCAAAAACACCAGCAAGGACCGGACATTTAGCTCAGTGGTTCCAGCACCTGCCTCACAAGTGCAAGGTCCTGAGTTCGATCCCGGTAACCACATACAATGCTGGGCGTGGAGACTCACGCCCACCAGCAATCAATACCACATACCACAGTGCCAGGCGTGGTGGTTCATGTCTGTAAACCCAGCACTCGGGAGGCAGACTCAGGAGGATGGCTGAGTTCGAGGCTTGCCTGGGCTACATAGTGAGCTCAGGGCCAGCCTGAACTATAAAGCAAGACCCTGTCTCAAAAAAAATAAATAAATAAAATAAAAATAAGAAAAAAAACCCCCAGCAAATAGGACTTTGAATCTGAAACAAGAGATGCAAAGAGGCGGGAACAAAGGAAAATACCTCCACCACCTAATCATCACACTTTCAAGGGGAGGTAGATTTGCCTACGGTCTTGGCCACTGACTTCATTTTAAATAACCTAGTTCTCTAGACTTTTTAGAAATTATGTGAATCATTTAATAAGTTTCCACAAATGATTTTGCTTTTTAGAAAATCAGAATTAATTTCAGTCCCTAGGCACAAAGCACCTGTCTGAGCTGATCCCCAAATTACAACGCTAGGTAAAAATGCAGTACAATGTATGTGATATCATTTAAATAAGAGGAACGGCTACTCATAAAACAATGGTGATGGCTAATTTTTGTCTTTCCTTTTACTGTTCTTTGTTTTCAATGTTTTATACACTGCACATATATATTAAGGTTAAGATATGCCTAAGAGCCGGGCGTGGTGGCTCACGCCTGTAATCCCAGCACTCGGGAGGCAGAGACAGGAGGATTGCTGAGTTTGAGGCTTGCCTGGGCTACATAGTGAGCTCAGAGCCAGCCTGAACTACAAAGCAAGACCCTGTCTCCAAAAAAATTTAAAAAATTAAAAAAAAATATATATATATAAAAAAGATATGTCTAAGAATTGAGAAATGTTGGGGCCAGAGGGTTAGCTCAGTGGTTCCGGTGCCTGCCTCGCAAGCGCAAGGTCCTGAGTTCGATCCCCGGTAACCACATATAATGTTGGGCGTGGAGACACGCCCACCAACAATCAACACCGCATACCACAATGCCGGACGTCGTGGCTCACGCCTGTAATCCCAGCACTTGGGAGGCAGAGACAGGAGGATTGCTGAGTTCGCGGTGGCTTGCCTGGGCTAGTGAGCTCAGGGCCAGCCTGAACTACAAAGCGAGACCCTGTCTCAAAAGCAAAAAAAAAAAAAGAATTGAGAAATGCATTCACTGGCTGTCGCAAATCAGATTCTCCCAGAAGTGGGCCCTGAGGGACAGAGGCATAGGAGAAAATTGATGAGGGAGTTCTCAAGCCCTGCAAGGAAGTAGAAGAAGCAGAGTGGGTCCCAATAGGAGCTTAGACTATGACCTGCCCGCACTAAGGGTCTCTCCTGAGCCCACAAGGAGCTCTGGAACTAAGGTGACACTTGAGTCATCCAGATCTAGGGCAGGGGCACCAGATCCTCAAAGCCCTGTGTGAACAGATCGTTCATGATGGCCTGCCTCTGTGAGGAAGCCTGGGATAATCTTCATCAAGGCAGCTCCTAGGTGTCAGTTACACTCTTCCCTTCCCTACTTTTTTTTTTTTTTTTTTTTTTGCTTTTGAGACAGGGTCTTGCTTTGTAGTTCAGGCTGGCCCTAAGCTCACTATTGTGCCCAGGCAAGCCGCCGTGAACTCAGCAATCCTCCTGCTTCTGCCTCCCGAGTGCTGGGATTACAGGCGTGAGCCACCACGTCCGGCATTGTGGTATGCGGTGTTGATTGTTGGTGGGCGTGTCTCCACGCCCAGCATTATATGTGGTAACCGGGGATCGAACTCAGGACCTTGCGCTTGCGAGGCAGGCACCGGAACCACTGAGCTAACCCTCCGGCCCCTCCCTTCCCTACTTATGACAGCAGCCTGCCCTCGCCCTCATGGGTTGGGGCTCCTGTCTTTGCTCACTCTTTCTGCTCTTGGCACTAGGAGTGTGAAGTGGCCAGAGAACACCCATAGCTTAAAGCATAATGGCTACTACGCCCTGTAGTGTAAGTATTCCCTCTCTCACAATCAGGGCTTCTAAGCCTATAGATCCAGGTGAAGGCCAAAAGCACAAGTGGTCACTGGAAATTACCCCTTAGTTCCGCAGCTGTTCTACCTATTATGGAGACAGCATCATAGGTTGGTGACTCCTAGGAGTGATTGCTTGAAGACAGCTTCCTCCAAGACAACATCCCACAATATCCAATGCCCAAGCTGCATCTCAGCTACCTCTTGTGAAGGCCATTCTATTACTCTATCAGAGCAGGAGTTTTCTTTCGCTGCAGTTTGGCTGATCTGGCAGAAAAGAATTTCATGAAGGGCCAGAGGGTTAACTCAGTGGTTCCAGCACCTGCCTCACAAGCGCAAGGTCCTGAGTTCGATCCCTGGTAACCACATACAATGCTGAGCGTGGAGACTCACACCCACCAGCAATCAATACCACATACCACAGTGCCGGGTGTGGTGGCTCATGCCTGTAATCCCAGCACTCGGGAGGCAGAGGCAGGAGGATTACTGAGTTCGAGGCTTGCCTAGGCTACATGGTGAGCTCAGAGCCAGCCTGAACTACAAAGGGAGACCCTATCTCAAAAAGAAAAAAAAAAAAAAAAAGGGAATTTCATGAAAAGCAGTTCTGGACAAATGGTTACTTGGTATCTCATTCTTAGGCTCTTTTTCTACCATCTCTTGGGGTATATCAGAAGCTACTTATTAAAATGGGGTTAATTCCCCACTGCAGCTGTTATGGCCTTACTGCAAAACCATAGGGCTCTCTGTTGTGATACTCCTGCTGAGATTTGCCATAAACTCTGTATGGTGTCTGTACTCACCACAGATATCCTTACTAGGTAACATGTGGGGCTCATATAGCTCAAGCTGCAGAATCCACTGTACCACTCCTTCTACAGAACCCATTCTTTGCTTGGTCCCCTCTCAAAGCTGGCACACTCTCAAGACAATTTTAGGTCAGAGTAGCATGTCAACAATGCCATCAGTCTAGCAGACCAGTAGGATGTGCAGATGATCCAGGATCTTTGGGTCTGTATTTTGACAGAGGACAGGAAAGTTAAGATACACTGGCATGAGACAGAAAATATACACTGTTGTCCATCTCAGGGAAATAGAAACTATTTCTCATCCTCCCCTTTGATAAGGCTACACTCAACATATTTGCTACATTAGGAGCCACAAGTCATGTTTCTGAGGATATACTAATCTACTCTTGGAAGAGAGACCATATCAGGCACAACAGGTATGTTTCAGTAATTTTCATCTTGGTAACGAACACAGTGGTTTAAAACAGTAGCAATTATTTTGCTTCAACTCTGGTGGTCTTCTAGGCAAGTCTTGTTCAGACTGTTTCAGTCACAGTTAAATAGCAGATGGGATCATCACAAGGCTTTCTCATTTGTCTGGCCCTTTAGCTGGGAATGCACAAATAACTAAAGGGCTAAGAAATCTATTCCTTAGGGATGTCTCAGTTCAGTCTCTCCTCTCTCCTCTCTCTTCTCTCTCCTTCAAGTGGTCTCTACATAGTGATTGTGGAGTAACCCAATATGGTACATGGCAGCTGAAGGCTCTCCGAATGAATGTCCCAAGAGACACCAGCACAATCCTTTCTAACTGAACTTTGGAAGCCATATTAGTTCAGCTGAGCCACACTGTGTTAATTTAGCCACTTTGTGTTAATCACAAAGACCCACCTCATCTAGGCAGGACCTCTTATAGAATAGCAAAGAGTTTTCACCTAGGTTTCAAAATCATCACATGCTCCAACTGGGGCTACTGTTTCCTAGAATTTCCAATATCTACTCTCATCCACCAGGATTCATTCAGATTTTGTGGGGGCCAGCCTGGTGAATTAAATGAAGATACAATGGGAAGCGCCACTCTCCAAGATGGTTTTCTGTTGGGCTGATAACAGAGGAGAAATAGAAGCAATTTCAGAAGTTTGCTATTGGCCACTCCCTCCATGATGGCTTTTACTTGTCAAGCCAAGAAACCAGTGTAGAAATTTAGAGTTCAACCAACTACCAAGTGTATCCATTCCAATTACAGTCCCAACAAGGAGAAGTATCCTTTGGCCTTGGGGAAACTGACTCTCTTAACCTGAGAGCAAGTCTTAGAGAGAGAACCTCCAACATTTCAAGGAGATGGAGCAATGTCTCTGTTCTGGATTGAGGTCAGGAGAGTCTGTCTAGGCACAGCAGTCACTCCACTGATTGACGGTAATATTCTTTGGTAAAAATGTGCTATTAAAATACCAAGAATTTATCTGAACATGGCAGGAGAGTGAAAGTGGAAAAGAAGCAATTTGTTTCTTTCAAGACTAGATAAAGAACCACCAACCTTTTGATTTATGTGTTTAAAAGGGTAATTCCCATGAATAAGCTCTTCCACACCCTCATCTTTCCCACTGAAATGATATACAAACAACCATCTCATCTTCTGCTTTCTCTTATTCCATTTTCTTTTCAAGGCTTCTAAGCATAATTCTACTGCAAATGTCAACACTGTATAATATATGTTTCTGTGTAGGTGAAAATGGGCACTGACTAGATCTATGTTAAATAATTAAATAAGCCAACTTGGAGTTTCTTAAACATATTTGTTGTAGAGACAGTACCTTCACCTGATGGCATTTCTTAGAAAAATATAAGAAGCAAGCTCCGGGTTGTTTTAGAGGTCAAGAAAGGACCAGGCATAAAGAAATGATAAACCAGGATGTTTTCTTCCAAATTATTACAGTTGAGATTTATTTATTGAACAATTTAATGTTTTTAATTCAAAATTAAATGCAATGCACAAAAATTTATTTTCAATTTCTTACTGCAATCCACTTTAATGTTAGTATTTCATATTGATTTATTTCTAAGCTATCTGGCTCAAAAAAGAAAAAAATTAAAACAGTGAAAAAAACCTCCCTCTTAGCCTAATTTCTCTCTGTCTGACTTCCTCCAACAGAAATCTGACATTCTTAGTCTGTTACATACCCCACTTCATGTATATTCACACATATTCATATATATTCAATATCTCATCTATGTTCACAGAAGGTATCTTATAGATAAAACGTTTCATATTTTCCACATTCTGCACCTTATTTTTTTTAACCAATTGTTTGTGATTTATGAGGAACAGTAAGGTTGGGAAGAATGAAGGATTGCAGCAAAACAGTCACTTAGAGTTTTCTGATCACTGTAGAGTCGTTTCACGTATGCCTGGGATAATAACTATGTATTATTTATGATTTTAAAATTCCATTCTCTTTTATATGCTCTGCTCCAATGACAATCCTAAAATAAAAGTACATGATTTATTCCTTTTAATATTAACTCATAGATCCATTACACCCAGTGGATATGGGGTCTTGGAGTCTGTCTGTCTCTGTCTCTCTCTTTCTCTGTCTCTCTCTCTGTCTCTCTCTCTCTGTCTCTCTCTCTCTGTCTCTCTCCCTCTCTCTCTGGTACAGAAAAAAAAGAAGAGGAATCAGAGAAAACTAATACAAAGAAAAAGTAATTTTATTGTGGATATTGTAGGAAGCAGGTCAAAGCCACCCCAGACAGGGAGTGGGGTATTTAGAGCTGAGACACCATTGAATCTGGAACTTCAGCCCTATTCTATGGAGTAAGGGTCTTGTCTCCACCTCTGTGAGGGTTGACACTTGATTGATTGGATATTGGGCTTGTTGCTAGAGGTTTGGTCTGGCGAGTTGTAGGGCAATGTTCCAGAGCAGCTTGCTTTGGGGGAAGTTACCCACTGGAGAGAAACTTAAGAGGGGCAGTAACTTACACAGACACAAGTGTGAAAACACAGGCTGTCAGCTTCAAAGAACAAAGCTACTTGAAAATTGTTCTTTACTCATAGCCGCTCAGAGGCTGTATTTTCCACTCTCTCAAGAGTCTTGGTCTTTTTGTCCTGAAGCATCTCTTCTCATCCTATAGATCCTTGTAAGGGATTACAGTCCAATAATCAGGTCCAAGTGTAGTTTCTTCTACCACCAATCCTATGCTCTATGAGGATATCAGTAAAACCACATTTGAAAAACATCTAAGGTCTAGTGAATGAGATCCACAGGGAATTACACTTCTCAGTGCCCCAACTTTCCCTTCTCTGCATGAGGCCCAAACTCCAAGTCAGGCAAGTGGATTACAACAGTGATTGATGCCTGGTGACAAAAACAGATCATAATTTGCAAGGTGAAAGATGTTTTCTGTAGGCAGATTCAAGGTATGTGCTCCACACAATCACCTTGAAACCCATACTCATAAGGGCCCCACGTTGGACATCTGGTCAGACACTGTGTTTCCCTGAAGATCCCCTTATAATACACAGCTGTTTCCTTAGTCCTGTCTATCCTAACAGTTCCTTGAAAACAAGCAAGATGTTCTGCATTTTTATTCTGCACTGGGCCCTGCAAATTATGTAGCTGTCCTCTCTTCTTTCTCTTCTCAGAATGTATGCTAAGAAAGAAGGATGGTGCAATAAGGGGAAAAGAATGTTTCCAAAAATAAAAGGGAAAGAAACGTACTTTACAAAGTTTGCCTGACATACATATTATTTTTTCCGTGGGAAAGTTTGCTTAAAGTGCTCTATAAATCCCTATGAAAGGTTAATTGCCTAATCTATAAGAACCACTATCATTTTCAGAAAAGACAACTTGTTCCAAAGAGAAGCAGGTAATTAGTTTTCATGTTCAGCTTCACTCCTACTATTTTTTTTTCTTTTCTACAAATGATGAATGGCTAGCCAAATGTTAAAAATATTTTTAATTGCAGAGTCATCAAAATTCTCTATTTCCAAGAGAAAAGATTCACTTAATGGTAAATTCCCTGTCTCTGTAATAATTAACCAAATATGAGGTCTTACATGATAAACCTATGACCTAGCTTTAGAATGCAGATGGCCTCATTTTCAGAGAACTAAGCTTAGTGATATATACCAGTAGGTCCTCTAAGAGAGTCAGGTCTTGGAGTGATCTATGAACATGAATAAGCTCTTCCACATGGGCGCCAGAGATATTGAATTACGATTATTTGTTTTGTTTCAGGTTGACTAGGCTTGGGGACCCAGATATTTCGTCAAACATTGTGCTCTGGAGAGCCCCACATAATGCACACGTGTTTCTCCAGTTCTGTTTATTCCAACCATCCTCTGAGGATAGAATTAATAATAATAACAGAACTCTTAAAGACAGATAATAAAATTCTCAATCCTTTGTAGAAGGTGCTGTATTAGTAAAACACAATCTATATGCAAGTGTTGTTGAACTGACAGTAATATGCTTTTTTTAATTGTCTGAATCGGTGGATCTAATGGAACACCTGTCCAAAACACATTGACTATGCACTAAGAAGATGCGTAAGAATAGGAAGAATCCTAGAATAGGATGATCCTCAGGAACCATACATTCAAGTAAAAATGACTCAGGATGGCATTATGGCCTCTCCGCATCAGACATCTCAACGGTGAGGGTGAATAGCAGGGTTAAAAGGCAGACAGCCTGGGCTCTGTGCTTAGCCATGTGGCGCTAGGCAAGTTACTCAACTTCCCTAAGCATCTACTTGAAAAATAAAGAGAATAATAGTACTTATCTCAGATTGAAGAGTAAAATGAAGGAGTGTGGTTAGTGTAATGCTTACCAGATAGTAAGAGCTTATGAATAGGTCCTGTAACTGACATTGGTCATGGTTATTCTGGTTTAGGTCTGACACAGCACAGTCCAGTACAGATTTATTTACAAAAGGAATAAGTTTAAATCTCAGTTTCATCACCCAAGGGACGCTCCCAACCCAAGCCCCAGCTGAGTCCTTAAACTACCACAGTAAACTCTATGAACTCCATGTTGAGCTGACATGGAGAGGAGTTGAGCCTGCGGATCACTTACTCCTTTACCGGGTTTTGTGTCTTAAGAAAATCCTGTTTAGAGTTCCTTCTGCCCAGAACAAGTTTCTCTCCCTATTCCCATGATAAACCAGCCTCCCAAATCTGCTCAGATGTTACTTCCTCGGGAAAGTCCTTCCCAACAGCAAGACCATACATCTCGGGACCGATGGACTTTTCCTTCACTCGATTAAGGCATGCTGGTTTCTTTGGTCAGTGGCCTCCTTTTGTAGGAGAATCCCAGAATGACAGAGACCTCAGTGTGTTGCACATCCTTAAATCTTCAACATCTAGCCCAGCATCTGGCATTAGCGGTCACTCCCCATATGAAGCCAGCTGTCTGTATCTGTGGGTTCCAAATCTCTGGATAGGAACAAACTATCAACAAATGATCAACAAACTGCAGATAGAAATTGTTTAATGCAACTGTATAAAGCGTATGCAGGCTTTTTCTTATCATTCCTTAATTAATGCAATATAAAAACTATAGAGCATTTACATTGTATTCAGTGTAATAATTAACCTATAGATGATTTAATAAGGTGTACAGAGGTCATATGCAAATACTATTCCATTTTATGAAAAGGAACTTCAGCATCTGCACATGATGTTACCTGTGGAAAGTGCTAGAAAAAATACCCCCTGGAACACAAGGGATAGTTTTACATACCAGAAGGGAAGGCTGAAGCTGTTGAGAAAGATGACAGTGGCCTAACTGAGGTGGGCTGAGGTTGGGGGATTCTGACCCAGGGTAGCAGAAAAATTATGGTTCTCATTTCCAGCTTTCTGCCCTGTATCCTCCCGGGAAAAAGCGAAACCACCAAAGTGGCCTAGAGAGGAAGGAAAGAGGATAGCTCTGGTAACCAACACAGCTCTAGTGATAAAAATGGTTGGAAAAAAAAACAATTAAAAAAAATTTTAAGTTTTGAGAGCCATTATGACAGTAATGTAGAGGGGGGCAAAAATACCTTCCCTATAAGTTGGAAACTTTTACCTAGGTACAAAAATACAATGTGGATATAGAATCCTTCAAAATTTACAAGTCTGCTTTCTCATATATCAACATTTGACATTAACTGTTGCCCACCACCTACATATTAAATTGAGCATTTACAAGGTAATAAATCCTAGAGCTCATGAAGTATTTAAATAGTAGCTGGGAAGTTTTTCTTTCATTTGTATTATAAAAGCCAAATAAGTCCATGGCAAGAAAGTCAAACAGAACAGAGGGGAATAAACTGAACTGTAAAGGTTTGATGTTGAGGGCAAGCACTTACTTCAGCTCACAAAGGAACGGCTGTGTTAAAGAGATTTTGATCCATTGCAGTTTTCCATGCAGTCATATGATACTCCTATTTGCTGGTATCTTTGAACAGATGCTGCCAGTTAGTATTTTACCATTGCTTTTTTCAGTATGTAATGAGTATTGGGTACCCTTCCACACTTAGCTAGAATATTGGGTAGGGAACCTAGGGCCTTGCACATGCTAGGCAAGCTCTCTTATCACCGAGCTACATCCCCAGGCCTATATACAGTTTTTAATGGCGCTATGATAATTCACTCATTAGAGATGCAGGAGGGATTTTAACTAGTCTCCCATGATTGGCCATTTAGAAGAAGTGACCAAGAAATAATAATGGTTCACACAATGACATGATGAATAGACATACGAGTCCCATGGGGGCAGGGCCTTTGACTGCTGTGTCCACTGATGTACACCCAGCATGCAGTACCACACCTGACAGGCCAAGTGCCTAATAAACATTTGCTGGGTGAATATTCCTTCCTCTGTATCTACTGAGGTATTTAAAATCTCTCTCTATATTGACCAACCAAAACCTCCAAAATGACTGTCTCACTATATACTTCCCTATTTCCTTTTTGTTTTCTTTTAATCAACTGAGATTTCATCTTCAGAGTTCAATGTAATTGAAATAAATACTTGTGTATTCATTTCCTACTTCTACTGTAAAAAGATACCCCAAATTTAGTGGCTTAAAACAACACAAATTATTTTCTTGTTCTAATGCTCAGATGTCTAAAACGGGCCATGAAGAGAATGCAAGGAAGAACTATTCTTTTCTTGCCTTCAGCTTTAGAAAGTTCATTGACTCATGGTTCCTTCCACATTATTCCAACCTCAGTTTGCCTTGTCACAGTTCCTTTGAAATGACCCCCCTACACCCCTCTTTTTCCCTTACAAACACTCTTATGACTCCATTAGGTGAAACTAGACAACCCAATATCTCTTTGCCTTTAGAGTTTTACCTCAATCTCATCTACAACGTTTCTACTGCCATAGTCAGTAACATACAGGTTCTAGTATTAGATTATAGACATTTTTCAGGGACCATTATTCTGTCTATCACAGCTTGGGAATCAGGTTTAAATTTCAGCATCATCAATTCAACATACATGTGCTACATATCTATTAAATCACTACCTCCACATCCTGATCCAAACCTAACAAATACAATAACAAAGCCGGCCACGGTGGCACATGCCTGTAATCCCAGCGCTGAGGAGCTGAGGCAGGAGACTCACCATGAACTCGCGGCCAGCTTGGCCTGTATAGTAAGTCCAAGGCCAGCCTGAACCACACAAGAGACCTGTCTCAAAAACAAGAATGAAAGGGGTGGGGCGGAAGAAGAAAAGAAAGAAAGAACAAATATACCAACTATACTAACTAGCTCCCTGACCCTGCTCAAACTACATAACTCCCCACCACCTCCATTTTCCTCACTGCAAAGGTTAGTATCTCTTAACTCTGTCTCTGTCTCTTTCCATTTAAGCAGAATTCAGGATTATGTGTTGTTTTCATCCGGACAGAATGTAAGGAGAATACAGAACTGAGCAGCAAAGAAGCAGAGAAACCTTCTCCCCTGTTGTGGACCTTCTAGAAGACAGTATGACAATGTGAATGTAATGAAACGTCTGACAAGTTTATTCTCTTTATCTCAGTAACTATCCATTTCTAGAAATGTATTTTAAGCCAATGGTTGAATTTACATGCAGTTGTAGATATTATTTACAATCCTGGGAGAGAAAGCAGAAACAAACTAAAGGTCCCCAAATTTGGGCTTAGATTTTAAAAAAACAAAAAAAAAAAAAAACAAAGAATTGTACATCCACATTTACAAGAATCTCTACGGCCATAGGAAAGGACTTGTTCAGCAGTTTGCCAAATATTAATGACAAACCCGGAGCTTAACAGGGTTATTTCGTGAAGGTAAAGGAATCAGAGTGTGTATACAGAGGGAGAAAAACAACTAAAAATGAGAGATGGCCTGATGTTCACAGTGACTGTTTCTGGGTTACGGAACAGCAAGAGATTTTTTCTTTTTGCTTGCTTGTATTTCCTAGTTTCTAACAATGAAGGCGGGTGTAGGGGATACAGCATGGCTCCCCGAAGTCGATTACCAGAGGTTTCCAGATATGGCACAAACACGACCGGAGGTGTCCCCCTAGTGGAAGGCGGGACGTGGCTGCTGCGCGCACACCTAGCTGGGACTGTTTCCAGGCTTTTCGAAGCAGAGACAGAAAATCGTATTTTGCTTATTAAAGGGGGGGGGGGCAAGGCCGTGGCAAAAGCAAAGACCGAACCTCGCCTTGGGGAAAAAAAAAAAAAAAAGAGGTGTAAGCGATCCCAGGTGCACTGGAACATCGACAGTTAATTTTTTCAGTCGTCGATGTTAGTCTCGGTGGGTGTTTGTTTGCTTTGTTGAGTTTGCTGTAGCTTACGTTCGAAAAAGTCTAGGCTGCAGGATCGCGCAACCAAGGAGGCGCGCGATAGAACCCCTGGCCTGTACCTTTAACCAGGACTCAGATTCACTCGGTTCCTCTTCGGCTCTGGTCGGTTGCTCCGCGTCCTCTGGGGCTCGGCTGTCGACTGATTTCGGCCCAAGCTCGATTTAGACTCGGCTCTCTCCGTCTCACCCTCCCCACGCCTCGGTTTTCCTCAACCGCTTTCCGCCGGCCTCGGTCTCGGCCACGCCTCCCCTTCGGCGGCGCTCGGCCAGCGGCCGTCCTCTCAGGTTCGGCTCTCTCCGGCTGCGTCCGGCCAACCTTCGTCACAGCTCGGCTCTTTTCGGCTACATTCGGCGACGGCCCCGGAAGGGCGCTGATGGAGCCGGGGCAGCCGGCTCGACGGATCGCTATGGCGCCGCTGCTAGAATATGAGAGGCAGCTGGTGCTGGAGCTGCTCGACACCGACGGGCTGGTTGTGTGCGCCCGAGGGCTCGGCGCGGACCGTCTCCTCTACCATTTCCTTCGGCTACACTGCCACCCGGCCTGCCTGGTGCTGGTGCTCAACACGCAGCCGGCCGAGGAGGTGCGGTGGCGCGTGAGGGGACCTGAGGGCGTGGGGGCCTCGCAGGCGGAGCGGGCCCCGGCGCGCACTGCAGGCCTCGGTCGGGGATGGCGGGTCCGAGGAGAGGCAGTCCCTAAACCGAGAGGGGGGTTGAATGGAGTTGGAGTCTCCGAAGAAGGCGCGGCCCCCTGACAGTGTGCGAGAACAGCCTGGGGGCGGGGGACGGGCATGGAGGAGTGGGGAGGTGAGGGCGAGAGGCGTGGATTGCAGGCCCCTGCGGGGGAGATGTCGCAGGGAGGCTGCATGGGAATCCTGGGGAAAAGGATGCTACAAGCGTCAGAGTCACATGGGAGGAGATTCGAAGGGAACAATGGAGGGGGTCTCAGGCTATTGGGAGGGCGGGAGACACCGAGCGAGGCTGGGCAGACCACGTAGAGAAGAGAGACTAGGGGAGCAGGACATATCACCAAGGATAGTGGAGAGTGTTCACTGGGGTGACACTGTGGAAGGTGGAATGGGGGGGTACACCTGTGCTGGGAACGCACTGAGAAGGAACCTGGTGTGGTGTGATGATCTGCTAGTTAGAGCAGGTGGCCAGGAAGAAAATGTCAGCTGAGAAAAATGATCACGGAGGCCCGGAGGGCCGGGACTCTGTTGATTCAACTTGGTATCCCCGGTGCTTGATGTGGGGCCTGTCACAACACACGTACTCAGCCAAAGGGGTGTAAACAGGAAAGGTAACTGGCAAGGGATGTTAATATGATGAAGTCCTTCTACGATAGGTCAGGACATAGTAGCCTAAAATACCGTCTGGGAAAAGGATACCCTTGTTATATCCTCACAGAGGTTGTTTGGCTGCAAACCTGGCTTTGTTGGGAAGTAGTTTCTAAGTAGCCGAAGTATTTTTATATATTTTAAAAGGTTTTGTTTGTTGTTAAAATGGTAAGGACCGAAGGGCTATTAGTTGTTAGTGTCAACTAAATTGGAAGAAAAAAAAAAGCCTTGTTAAATGTAGACTGGTTTGTTGAGCCACATAAAGTAGTAACTTTTAAAAAATAATAGAAAAAGAACCAGAGAATGTAGCTCAGTGGCGCCGTGCCTGCCTGGCAAGCACAAGGTCCTGAGTTCAATCCCCAATACCAGGGAAAAAAAAAAAATCATAATTTAGTTTTTGTGTTTGTTTTTAAATTCATTATCTCTGAGAAAGGCAGCCCTTTATTTTAAATGCCTTCTACCTTGGGTTACTCTTCTAATGAGTTTGATTTGATCTAGGAGTACTTTATCAGTCAGCTGAAGATAGAAGGAGTTGATCACCTCCCTCGCCGTGTGACAAATGAAATCGCAAGTAACAGTCGCTATGAGGTTTATACACAAGGTGGTGTCATATTTGCAACAAGTCGAATACTTGTGGTTGATTTTTTGACTGATAGAATACCTTCAGATTTAATAACTGGTAAGAATTTGAAATCTTATTCCTTGTACATAAATGGCTACATTTTTATTTTCCTGCGTCTCCATTGCTAAACTTTAAAACTTCCTGTGGGTATCACTAGATCTTTTTGTTCAGCATTGTGCTACCAGCTGTTGTCCTGATGCCTGACCCATCATAGATGGTCAATAAATATTCACAATCTAAACAAGTCACCACAGTCAAGGATCTCTTAACAGTGGTGGTACATTGTGACAGCTACATTATTAGGCAGTGATCACAGGGTGAATGTGTACAAATCTGGATGGTATAGGTCAATGAGATGGAGCCTCTTGAAGCAATCAAGAGGCACAGTAAGTAAAGGAGACTGATAATATAACAGGACACACTGGGGTTTTTTTTGTTTTTTGTTTTTTGGTTTTTTTTGAGACAGGGTCTCGCTTTGTAGTTCAGGCTGGCTCTGAGCTCACTATGTAGCCCAGGCAAGCCTCGAACTCAGCAATCCTGCCTCTGCCTCCCGAGTGCTGGGATGACAGGCGTGAGCCACCATGCCCGGCACTGTGGTATGTGGTATTGATGGCAGGTGGGCATGAATCTCCACACCCAGCATTGTATGTGGTTACCGGGGATCAAACTCAGGACCTTGCACTTGTGAGGCAGGCACCGGAACCACTGAGCTAACCCTCCGGCCCCAACACACTGTTTTATGCTAACCATTTTTTAATAAGTAGGAAAACACGCTCTAAGACAAGCCTGGTATGCAGACCTTGAACCTCAAATGCTCAGAAGACTCAGGTAGAAGGATCTCAAGTTCAAAGCCAGAGTGGGCAATGTAGTGAGACCCTGTCTCAAAATAGAAAGGCCTGGAATGTGGCTTAATGCTAGAGCACTTGCCCAGTATACACAAAACTCTGGCATTTAATCACCAGTACTACAGAGGGGAAAAAGAAAGTACAGTATGATAAATACACGAATCAGAATGTACTTGTTTATTATTATCATTATGAAGTATCAGATATTATACATAACTGTATTGCTGTACTTTTATGACTGACAGCACAGTACATTTATTACACCACCACCACTAGAAACAAATCAATAGCACATTGTGCTATAACGTTACAGCATCTCCTGGGGCATTGATGTCAAACCTTTTAGAATTTTCACTGACAAACAGCCAGCCACGGCATGTATGCCATATGTTCGCCCACATTGTAGTATGACATGGGAATGTGTTAGCTCTGTTACAGTCTTAGGGAACTAACGTCATATATGTGGTCTGTCACTGACTATAACACTGTTCAGTGGCACATGACATGGCAGGTTGACTTTTCCTTCTTTTCTAAGTTGATACTCAAGCAGTTGTTAGTATAACTACTTGTAGTTGCCCAGTCTTTACTTTTAGAACTCAACTAGATGTGAAAATGTTTTTAAATAACCTGTACATTTCCAAAAATATTGAAATATTTCCTCTTTAAGAGCAATTTTTCCCATGATTTGAAATTAAACCAAATAGCTTATTTTGAGGAAAAAAAATGGTTTTAAGGGTTATGATCAAAAAATATAGTACATGTTTATTAAAATTAGTAGAGTAAAAGACATTGCCATCGGTTTCCCTCAAAATACTCCCCCCTTGCTTTGAACACACTTGTTCTTGCCACTTTTCTGAAGCAGTTCTGGAAGACTTCTTTCATGAGTATCTTCATTTAGGCTGTTGTGGCTGCCTTGGTGTCCCCAGTCTATTCAAAGCATATACCTTTCGTGGTCATTTTGCCTCTGGGGAAGATCCAGAAGTCCAGCAATGCCAATCCTTTGATCAAGTGGATGAGGATACACTGTTGTTTTGATGAGCCTGCCTTTCTGTTCGCACTCAGCAGCAATATTCACTGAATGTTTTTTTAATTTTTATTTTTTGTGAACTAAAAAAAGGCTCTCGCTTTGTAGTTCAGGCTGGCTCTGAGCTCACTATGTAGCCTAGGCAAGCCTTAAACTCAGCAGTCCTCCTGCCTCTGCCTCCTGAGTGCTGGGATTGTAGGCCTGAGCCACCACGCCCGGCTTCCCTGTATTTTTTATTGTACCCTGTAATGACACTCACAAAGAGGACTTCAGAACTGCTTCAGAAAATGCCAAGAATGGTGGGATAAATATGTTCAAAGTGAGGGGGGAAGTTTTGTAATATGTTGATCGAATTTTAGCTGGACTTGGATGAAAAAAATTCATTTTTATTATTGTTTGTACTTTTCAGAAACATCTTCCAATGTTCCCAAAACTAATTTAAGAGCCCTGTATCTTTGCCCTCACGTTACCCTGTGCTTCTCTCCAGTCGTAGCACTGAGAACACTATATTTGCCTGTTTATCTGTCTCATTCATGCATAAGCTTCCTTGGTACAAGGAAAGACTTGTTCATTGCAGGTTAAATAACTGGTATATGGTAGATACTAAATATATACTTAATGAATGATGGATGGATATACAGTATTTTTAATGAACTGTAGAAGGCAGAGAAACTGAAAATTATTAGCACACTTGTACCTATCACATTTCCTTGAACTGAGAAAACCCTAAAGAAATACTTAATGAGTAAATGTGTAACTGCTTAAGGGAGAGTTTTGTTCCTGTTTTGTAATATTCATAATTTTTATAAAGTGTGATATGAGACTGACTTAAAATGCTAATAACCTGCCTACAAGCAATTCTTTAATTTTCCTGAATTTCAGTTTTCTTATTTCTTTTTTCTTCTCTCATTTCTTAAAGTGAAGAAAATTGTGCCACTTCAAATTAGAAGGATTGATATACAAGAAATTGCTTAGCATAGTCCTTGATACATAGTAAACACCTAATAAGTTATGGAAAAAATGTTTATAATGTTGAAGGCGTTCTACAGCATAAGGCCTCCTGCTGTTTGCAGCTTTCATATAAGCATTTATTTATTTTTAATTTGCTAAAATGAAAATAATTGTTTGGAAACTACCACTAGATGTCAGTAATACCCTGTGATTTTGAGTAACCTAATTGGGTATAGAAAGATCTTAATGCAACTCCAGGTGTACCACACAAGTACTTCCTAACTAAAAGAACCAAGTTACCTCCCCAGTTTTGCTCAAGTACCTGCCAATAATGAAGCTGGAACCGGTTCCTGGCTGAGAGGATTATTGCCAGAATAAATTCTGTCAAATTCATCCTCTAGAGTCCCCAAAAGAGCTGTGTGACCAGAGCAGGACAGTCCCTTCAGTGGGACACTCTGAGAAGTATTGTCGTCCTTCAGCCTGACTTGTTTCCTTTATACCTCTGATTATTACCACCCCTGCTTTTCCTAGGTGTCTGCCAAAGTGCTAGAATTTAGCTTTCTATTCATTCAATAAATATCTTACTAAGGATACCTTGGTATGACAGAGCAAGTTTTATTTTAAAAAAAGAGCAAACAGTACGGTAAGATCTTGAGTGTGAGTGTCTCAGGGTTGATCTTACCTTCATTTTCCCTTAGCTGTATATCCTCAGGCAAATTGCTTTTCTCTGCCCCTTTTATTTCTACTCTGTATATCAGGGACCATAGTAATTCTTCCACTGAGAATTTTTGTAAAGGAGCTGGTACACACATATACCTACCATCAAGACCTGTACAGGCATTTTGTAATGTTATGATGTTCTTGTCTGCATATAGTTCAGTGGAGAAGGCAAATACATAAAAAGAGTAACTACAGTGCAGTATGAGATAGAAAATATCATAGGAGCATAAAATTTTAAGTAGGTTCTTGTGAGAATAAAACTATCCTCAAAACTTAACCTGCTAATATTCTTTCTTTTTTAAAAGAGGGGTCCTGAAGTAGCATCACCTAGAGCAAGAATGTTGCTTCACAGATGATTTGGAATCTTTGGCTCCCACATAGTTATAGATGAATCCACGTAGTATAGATTCTGTGTTTTGGTCTCCTAGTGCACCTACCACACAGCATTACTGTAAGGAATAAATACAAATCTATAAAAGTATCTGACCCAGTACCTGGGAGATAGTATGCTCTTCTCTAGTAACTTTTTAAAGCATGTCATTTTCTAAAATTGAATTTCACCTTTTCTTTAGAAACCTATTTGTATTATTTCTAGCTTTATGTAATGTATCAATCCAAGGTAATAAATTGTGATCTGCACAAAGTCCTTGGAAAAACCCACCTACTCAGTAGAATATATTCTGAGTAAGTTAATCATATACGTGTTCAGGAGTTACTGAAAATTCTTTGTTATAAATATCTAAATTAATTTTACCATATTGAAAAATGATTAGCTAGATTAAATTTAGTTTCAAACCCTGAAACACTCACACTGAAGATTCATTTTAATCCAAAACTTAAGCAACAAATAACAGACTCTGAATTGAGCTTTTTGAACTATAAGAAGGCCCTTAAATTACTGTATAATTTTCCAAACCTGATGAGTGGTGAAATGGGATTAAAAATAAGCGAGTACATGTACTAAAAATATGTATGTAAAGTAACCAGCTTGATTGAGGTCTAAAACATTGAGAATCATCATAGAATAATTGAATTTTTAAATGAAAAGTAACATCCATATATCCTCAGCTCATCTGGTATTTCTCCCTAATTTATCACTAACCATACTGCAGCAGCCATAGGTAATGAAATATCTTCTGATGATATAAAAATATCCTCACTTATAAATCAGCAAACATGTATACTTGTCCTTATCTTTGAGATTCGGGGATATCCACCACAAATATACAGTAAATACATCACTAAAGGTTTTTATTTTTAAATGGATTGATTCACCTCTCAATTGAATACATCTTGATTCTGAAAATTGAGTTAATCTAATAAGTGATGCAAATGTTTTCAAGACTTTTCAAGTGCAGCTACTGTGTAGATCCCCCATCTGATTCATATATAAAAAGATTTATGATCCACTTTGCTTCTTTCACATTGCCAGACACGCCCCACTCCAAAGCCTTTGTTCTTATCATTTCCTCATCTCTATTCTGCATATCTAAAATCACAAAGCAACCCTCTGTACTCACTCCTCCTTGGCTCTATTATTCTCCTTAACTCAGTAACACACTAGATATCTTTTTTTAAATTTTAATTTATTGGTACGTTATATATACACATCACAGTTATACTCCACATTGAGAATTTGTATTTCTGTAGTGTAGTGGTTATCATATTCGCCTCACACATTGAGAATTTGTACCACTATATGACATGACTTAATTCTCATTTTTCCCCATCCCCTACCCACCCTGTACACTCTTAGATATCTTTCTGGGGTTTTTAAACCAAAGTTCCACAGTGATGAAGATTTATATCTGTTTGTTTGTAGCTGTACCCAGGCATACCTGGCCTTTCTCAAGGAGGTGCTCTGGAAAAACTGGAAGAATGAATGAGTGAGCAGATGTGAGCATGAGATTTCATATCTGTCCTGTAACTTAAATTATATCCTCTCCTCTCAGGCATCTTGGTGTACAGAGCGCACCGAATAATCGAGTCTTGTCAGGAAGCATTCATTTTGCGCCTCTTCCGCCAGAAAAACAAACGTGGTTTTATTAAAGCTTTCACGGACAACGCTGTCGCCTTTGATACTGGTTTTTGTCATGTGGAAAGAGTGATGAGAAATCTTTTTGTGAGGAAGCTGTATCTGTGGCCTAGGTAAATAATATTTTGTTATTTTCCAGAGGATCTGCTGAACTTATTTAGGCTTTTATATAATACTGGGTAAAACACATTGACATTGCACATCAACCAGGTCTGTAACAACACCTGGGTGGAGGGACGTTCTCACCATATTTGTGCTTCTTGGGAAAGTAGCAAAAGATTTGAGTTATTTTTCTGGTAGACTAGCATATCCATCCAAGGATACTTTATTCATTCTTGTACATTTCATGAAACCCCCAGGGAAATAAAGGACTATGTAGGCAACAGCTTTAGGTGAACTGCAGATTTATTGGCCAAGACTGCCACTTCCACTTTGAGGATTACTCACCAAAGAAGTAAAGCCCAAGGATCTTGATGCATTTGTATAAATTTCTAGGAAAAACAGAATTTCAGTTTTCAAGTATTTTGCAACATTTGCCAATATTATTTTGGTTATATAATACTTTTTCTTTTTTTTTTTGAGACAGGGTCTCGCTTTGTAGTCCTGGCTGGCTCTGAGCTCACTATGTAGTCCAGGCAAGCCTCAAACTCAGCAATCCTCCTGCCTCTGCCTCCCGAGTGCTGGGATTACAGGCATGAACCACAATGCCCGGCACTGTGGTATGTGGTGCTGATTGCTGGTTGATTGCTGGTGGGCATGAGTCTCCACACCCAGCATTGTATGTGGTTACCGGGGATCGACCTCAGGACCTTGCACTTGTGAGGCAGGTGCCGGAACCACTGAGCTAACCCTCCAGCCCCTATAATACTTTTTCTTAAAAGTAGTGGTTGTAGAATTTTTCTTGTTTTGATTATATCTTTTCTCAGAGTTCAACATACTTTTCCTATAAACATCCACATAGTAAATATTTGGGACATTGCAGGCCATGCTGTCTGTCACAGTTACTCAACTGTGTTAAAGAACATAAAAACAGCTGTAGACAATAAAACAGTATAAGTGACCATGTTCTGTAAAACTTGAAAACAAAGTCCTGGATTTGGCCCAGGCAGTAGTTTGCAGACCCTGCCTTATTTGAGTAATACTCTTCATAGAGGTCCAAAGTATTCTTGAAAGCATGGTCATTTTGTCTTGTTTCTTAATTGTATTTATGAAAGCTATTAGAATATTGAACTGGGACTAGGTTGCATAGTGTTTGAAACTAAAAAATATTTGAAAACCATTTGTTTCTATAGGTTCCACGTAGCAGTCAACTCATTTTTAGAACAGCATAAACCTGAAGTTGTAGAAATTCATGTTTCTATGACACCTGCCATGCTTGCCATCCAAACTGCTATACTGGATATTTTAAATGCATGTCTAAAGGAACTGAAATGTCATAACCCATCACTGGAAGTAGAAGATTTATCTCTAGAAAATGCACTTGGGAAGCCTTTTGACAAGGTACTTTTTCCTTTTTAAGGCATAGTCTGTTGTAATGTAAATTATTTTAATATTTGTAATGTTTCTTAATAGGAATTTGCTATTTTTGAAGGAGGAATGATTTAAAGTACAGCTCCTTTGGTTTACTAAAGATAATTTGTACTAAAGTATATCTTTGCTTGCAGTTATGTAGTATATATGATACTACATTTTAAGTGTAATCAAGAGGAGGATAAATAACTTTTTCCTCTGCAATGACAGTTGGATATCAACAGGTAAAAGTTTTACATAAGAATGGTCCATATTATATATGAACTTAATTGTCTTTTTTTTTTTTTTTTTGAGGCAGGTTCTCGCTTTGTAGTTCAGGCTGGCCCTGAGCTTACTATGTAACTCAGGCAAGCCTTACTCTGCCTCCCGAGTGCTGGGATTATAGGTTTGAGCCACCAAGCCTGGTATTTGTGGTATGTGGTACTGATTGCCAGTGGGTGTGACTCACCATGCCTGGTATTATATGTGGTTATTGAGGATCTAACCAGGGACCTTGGACTTGCTAGGCCGGCATTGGAAACACTGAGCTAAATCTCCGCCCCATCATCTCTTTTTTGTAATAAAAGTAGCTTAGATGAATTTTCATTGCTGAGAAATGGGACTTGCTCTGCTTTAAAAATGTGTTCTGAATTAAGAAAGTAGGCATAAATGCCAGGCATAGTGGCTCATGCCTGTAATCCCAGCACTCAGGAGGCAGAGGCAGGATTGCTGTGAGTTCAAGGCTAACCAGGGCTACATAGTGAGCTCAGGGCCAGCCTGAATTACAAAGTGAGAACCTGTCTCCAAAAAAAAAAAAAAAGAAATTCAAAGAATCTTTATTCTAACTTTCATCATGGAATGATATTAATCCAGCTATATAAGTATCTAATACAGTAATGAATTCTAGATAAAGAAAATAGTGACTTAAAAATTCCAAATAGTGTCTAATTTTTCACATGTTTTTTAGAACATGTAGGTATTTTTATACCCTGAATCAGTCTCTATTTCACTAAAAATATGAAAATGGAAAAATTTAACTTCTTGTTTCTCTGATTCTCTCAAAAAGTCAGTTTACTATGAAATAATGATACATAAAACTAAGTGTTCTGTTCTTCCACCTTAAAAGTGTGTTGTAATTTAGTGCATGATGATTAAAAAAATACCTTCATATTCATTAAATATGTCCCATGAAAAACAAAATATAATTTACTATGTTTTACACTAGACTTCTGTTTATTATCTCCTTTCTAGTAAGAGTTGAGGTACTAATGCCGGGTGTGGTGGCTCACGCCTGTAATCCCAGCATTCGGGAGGCAGAGACACGAGGATTGCTGAGTTCACAGCAGCTTGCCTGGGCACTATAGTGAGCTCAGGGCCAGCCTGAACTACAAAGCGAGACCCTGTCTCAAAAAAAAAGGGTTGAGGTACTATTTTTTTATATTCTTTCAGTAACCATGTCTTTGTATAGCCATAGCTTATATCATACTAAAAATTTAACTTTTCATAAATCTTTTTACAAAAGAGGCTTGTAGTTATTTGTCCCATTTGTTTAGGATGATCCCAATATCTACTTGTCCTGGAATAATTATTAATAATGTTCCATTTCATTTTCACAACTATCCCAGTTGAAATAATAAATTACATGTTGATCCAAATACTACTTCTGTTCAGCATTAGATTTGTTAGATGAGCTGTCATCCAGTTATGCTGCCTCTGTTCATAAAAAATAGTTGATTTTCAGTGCTGGGCGTGGTGGCTCACGCCTGTAATCCCAGCACTTGGGAGGCAGAGACAGGAGGATTGCTAAGTTCGCGGCGGCTTGCCTGGGCACCATAGTGAGCTCAGGGCCAGCCTGAACTACAAAGCGAGACCCTGTCTCAAAAATCAAAAAAAAAAAAAATAGTTGATTTTCTGATGTTGATCAGGCTTTTCCCTCTGACGATAATGTAAACCCACAAAAGGATAATTGACCCCATCTCATCATAAAGATACAGCAGTATGAACGCTGCTCTCTGTATTTAAAAATTAAATATCATTGTTAGAAATTTATGAACTGAAATTTTTTGACCATGTCCCTAGGGAATAATATTTTGTTAGCCAGGCATGGTGGCTCACGCCTGTAATCCCAGCACTCGGGAGGCTGAGACAGGAGGATTGCTGAGTTCGAGGCTTGCCTGGGCTACATAGTGAGCTCAGAGCCAGCCTGAACTGCAGGGCAAGACCCTGTCTCAAAAACAAAAACAAAACAATATTTTGTGGGTTTTTTGTTGTAGTAAAATATACATACTATGACATATATCCTTTTAGCCATTTTTAGGGAGATACAAAGAATAAACTTTGTTGAAAGCATAATTTGTATTAAGAATAGCTTTAACATATTTTAGTGATACTGAATTTTGTTCTCATTTTAGACAATCCGCCATTATCTGGATCCTTTGTGGCACCAGCTTGGAGCCAAGACTAAATCTTTAGTTCAGGATTTGAAGATATTGCGGACTTTGCTGCAGTATCTCTCACAATATGACTGTGTCACATTTCTTAATCTTTTGGAATCTCTGAGAGCAACAGAAAAGGCTTTTGGTCAGAATTCAGGTATGAGATAAAAATACTGATATTTTTGGAGCTGATTTGAATAAAGTCTTAGACTGGGGGAAGCAGGTATGGGGAGTGCTATATTCAACTATGTGTTATATACTAAGATCTCAAATTACATTTTATGTTCATTGCCCAAGGATGTAGGTTTTATTGATAGGTAATGTTTCCACCTACTTAACTTCTGTTCTGTATAATAATATTCATATCCATTCTGGGAAATTTTATTTCTAGAAAAGACTGTGGATAGCACTGACTGTCTCCAATTTAGAAATAGGTTATGTTCTGGAAGTATAGTTTTTAAGAACTTAAAATTCATTTTTCCCAAAAAGACTGCAAGGGTTAGGTTTCATCAGCCAGATTACTGAAGATCGAAAACTTTGTGGGGAAATACATGACGGGCCATTACCTTGTTTTCCAACCAGCTACACCTTTCTGCCACTACCCAGGACCCTTCTTCCATACAATTAAAATTTAATAGAGTTGCTGGGCGTGGTGGCTCACGCCTGTAATCCCAGCACTCAGGAGGCAGAGACAGGAGGATTGCTGAGTTCGAGGCTTGCCTGGACTACATAGTGAGTTGAGGGCCAGCCTGAACTACAGAGTGAGACCCTGTCTCAAAAAAAAAAAAATAGAGTTAATATTTACATTCTTCAAGGATTTTTTAAGTGATAAACTACAAGTGCATCATAGAAAATGCATTGACTGCTAGTACACTTTTATACCACTGTCTTGGGTTATGCAAAGGCATCAACAGTGTTACTCAATGTAGTGAGTGTTTTTGTACCATCATTGGAAATGTCAACAAAGTGAAGATACCAGTTTTGTCATACTACCATGAGAAAGGTGTTGACATTGTTGACCACCTGACAGTGTCATGGGGAACCCCAAAGAATAACTGTGGGCCATTCTTTGAAAACCACTAGTCCAGCAAATCATAGAGACCATGACACTGAGAGAAGGTCTGCTTAATAGGAAACAAGACGGTGGCCAGTTGTGTATGTGGGTCATGTGACCATCAGAGACTATTTAAAATATAACCATAAATTGAAAGGATTTCTTTTTTATTTTGTTTCTGACTTTTCATATTAGGTTGGCTATTTCTTGACTCTAGCACCTCAATGTTCATAAATGCTCGAGCAAGGGTTTATCATGTTCCGGATGCCAAAATGAGTAAAAAAAGCAAAATGGCTGAAAAAATGGAGATTAAGGAAGGACAAGGTAACTTGTAGGTCTAAGTCTTTAAAGGTATTTTTAAGTATTGGCTGTAAAAACACTTACCAAGTTGAAATGTAATTCAAAATCTCCTGTAGCCATATGTTAACAGTTTTATGTAACATATGTAATGGATGTTAAAACTATTTTGTATGGCAGTCTTGGAATCCATTGGCAGAGGATTCCAGATAACAAAGGTCACATATCAATCAAGAACATTCAGGGGTACTCTTATGGTACATAAAAACTATACATTAGGGTTTTTTTAAATAATAAAGTTCAAAATAATACCTTTTTGGCAAAGACAGTGGAATATTTTAACATTCCTTTTAAGTTTTAAAGGTCATAAAATACTGAAATGAGGCATTTTCAATTTTGTTCCAACACAATCTAGTTTGATATCACATGTCACTTTTTTTTAAGGTAGAAAATACAGTTAATAATTGCTTTTTCTACCTAGTTTATAATTAGAGCTCAAAACTTAATCAAAAATACTAATGATGTGTTTAAGTACTTGTAGAAACTTGATCGCTACCTACATTTGTGCATGTTGAGAATTGTAAGACTCAGAGATTTTAGAAATAGTAAATACTTGTACAGATTCCTTTATCTTGTATAACAGCTTATACATAGTGTCACAGTTGAAGGTTAACCCCAGATCATCTCTAATTACCATGAGTATCATCACCTATCAGGGAACCATGTAAACTACATGCATGCTAGTTGAGGTATGTTTCTATTAGGCCATAAATATGCCTTTTTCCAGAAAGCAGATTCTATGTTGCATTTAAAGAAAGCTCAAGGAAACAGCATGTGAAATGATAGTGGTATTGTCACCCTTCATCTCTGTACAGAAACAAAAAAGGAACTGGTCCTAGAGAGCAACCCAAAGTGGGAGGCACTAACCGAAGTACTAAAAGAAATCGAGGCAGAAAATAAGGAGAGTGAAGCCCTTGGAGGCCCAGGTAGGAAAAACAGGAGACAATGACTTTGGCTTTTAAATGAGTCTTAATGTCATTGGTTCCTTTAAAGTAATTCACTGCTTTGTTTATAAAATATAGGTAAATAAATGCCAAGTAAACACAGGTTCTGGTGGCAGACTCAGTTCTGTTTTAATGTGATTTTCTCCATATTGAAACATTTTATATTCATGAAGCAGTTTTTGTTGTTGTTTTGCTTGTTTTCTTTTTTACTGGTTGGGTTTTCAGGGCTTCAGTTTGAAGATTCACCTAATTGCCACACATATTCAATAGGCTTTAAGTCTGGAATCCCCAAGGAATAAGCTAATGAGTTTCTGTTTATATTCTAAGCAAGTATCTCTCCAGAGGAGCTTAAACTGTTGTAGAGAGTGATGCTCAACTAGCCCTTGAAAAAAATAGCAGATTTCAGGCCTGCTTTCATGAAAAATGTATATATCCGTAGACTAGCATAAGAGTAAGCCTGAGCTATGAATTTCAAAATAAGATCAGATTAAAAACTAAGTTAAAAAAAATACCAGTTGGGCCGGAGATTTAGCTCAGAGGTTCCGGCGCCTGCCTCGCAAGCACAGGGTCCTGGGTTCGATCCCGGTAACCACATACAACAATGCTGGGCGTGGTGACTCACGCCCACCAACAAATGACCAGCAATCAAACAAACAAACAAACAACAATTGAGTCTTTGAACTCTTATAAAGCAATCCAGGCAAATATTCAATTCTTCTATTAGTAAGTACACTGGTAATATCCCAGAACTGCTGAGGTTTAAAACCTAGGGGTTTTTGTTTGTTTGTTTGTTTGTTTGTTTGTTTGTTTGTTTGAGACAGGGTCTCACTTTGTAGTTCAGGCTGGCCCTAAACTCACTATGTAGCCCAGGCAAGCCTCAAACTCAACAATCTTCCTGCCTTTGCCTCAAAGTGATGGGATGACAGGTGTGAGCCACCGCACCCAGCATTGCCGTATGTGGTACTAATTGCTGGTGGGCATGAGTCACCACACCCAGTATTATTGTATGTGGTTACTGGGGATTGAACCAGGGACCTTGCACTTGCTAGGAAGGCGCTGGAACCACTGAGCTAAATCTCCAGCCCAAACCTTTAACTTTGTAGAAAAAGTGAAAGGATAAAGAAAATGGAGAAGGAAAAAATTACTTCGAGCAACCGAGGTTAAAGTTGCTATATTTCCTTCCAGGCTTTTACATAGTTCCTACTTCAAATTGCTTAAAGATAATAATTTTTGGACATAAAATTAGTGAGCCAAAGGGCCAGGGATTTAGCTCAGTGGTTCTGGGACCTGCCTTGTAAACACCAAGTCCTGAATTTGATCCCTGGTACCAAAAAAAAGGTATTAATAGTCTTAAACTGCGTGACACATATTACTGCATTGTTTTCTATAAACTTTTAATTTTTATTTCTTTTAGCAATGTAAGAACTTCTCTCTCACTTAGCTACAATGACACTATCTGCCATATAAGTTATATGTAAGACACATATAACAGTTTTAATTTGGAGAGTCTCATTTTAAATTTTCATATTTAGTAAGCTCAATATTTTCTCAAATGTACTTCCTCTTCTGTGACTTTTCTTAGTCTTGGCCAGTTTAGACTGTTACCACAGCATATATTGGCTCTTTTATAATAAAGGAATTAACATTTATCATAGCTGTTAAACAAAATTTCTTCCATTTTTTTATGCAGTTTTGTTATTATAGAGTCAATCTTGACATATAGATAAAACCTTTTCTGAGAGTTCCTCTGTTCCTTTTAAGTCAACCAAATCATTTTCATCTGGAGAGATGAAAATAGTCACTTCTTTTTTATAATTTAACATTTAACTATAATCCACTTGGAATTTATTTTGGTATATAAGATCCCCTGGAAAATAATAATTGAAAAGAGGTCTGTTAGAGGCTCCATTATACTATGGCTCTACTTTCATAAAAATGAATAGTTATGGGGCCAGAGATTTAGCTCAGTGGTTCCAGTGCCTGCCTCGCAAGCGCAAGGCCCTGAGTTTGATCCCCAGTAACCACATACAGTGCTGGGTGTGGTGACTCACACCCACTAGCCATCCATACCACATACCACAGTGCCGGGTGTGGTGGCTCACGCCTGTAGTCCCAACACTCAGGAGGCAGAGGCAGGAGGATTGCTGAGTTTGAGGCTTGCCTGGGCCACATAGTGAGCAGAGGGCCAGCCTGAACTACAAAGCAAGACCCTGTCTCAAAAAAAAAAAAAAAAAAAAAAAAAAAAAAAGAATAGTTATGGCTTCAGTATTGCTCCAGAAATTTAAGTGCCAAGTGTGGTGGTGCACACCTGTAATCCAAGCATTCAGGAGGCTGAGACCGGAAATCACCATGAGTTCAGTGCCCGCCTGAACTGCATTCCAGGACCCTGTGTCAAAAAACAAAGCAAAACAAAACAATTTAAGTAATCCTGCCAGAGAAGTGAAAGCATGTGATCTATGACTCTGTTGATAATTTATAAATTAAATGACCTAGTTTAGAGAAAGAGGCAAGAGGGCACAGAAACATACCATTGTTCTCTGATTGTAGGTCAAGTTCTTATCTGTGCAAGTGACGACCGCACATGCTCCCAGCTGAAAGACTACCTCACCACGGGGGCAGAGGCCTTCTTACTGCAGCTCTACCGGAAGACCTTTGAAAAAGACAGCAAAGCTGAGGAAGTGTGGATGAAATTTAGAAAGGAGGATGGTTCAAAGAGAACTATGAAGTCAAACAAAAGAGCCAAAGACCTTCAACACAGAGAACGGGGTTCTAGCAAAGAAAAAAATCCCAAAAAGAAAAAACGAAGGTTGACTCTAACTCAGATGATAGGAAAATCTGAAGAAGTAGAAGAAGAGGATGTTGAGGAAGGGTATCCTAGAGACATAAGCAATAGCCCAGAAATCTGCTCAGAAAAAATAAAGCATGAGGAATTTGATTTAACTCTGTCATCTGATGCTGCTTATGGGATCTTGAAAGAACCCCTCACCATCATCCATCCGCTTCTGGGTTGTAGCGACCCCTATGCTCTGACAAGGATTCTGCATGAGGTGGAGCCTAGATACGTGGTTCTGTACGATGCAGAAGTCACGTTTGTTCGTCAGCTTGAAGTTTATAGGGCAAGTAGGCCGGGGAAACCTCTGAGGCAAGTCAGAAGGAGTTTTAACTGTAGCTTACTGCTTTCATTTTTGCAGTCATTTAGGATTTAACACACAAACCATCTCACCTGCCTGTTTTTTTATTTTAACATTCCATTGTTATAATGCTGGTTAGGTTCATAAAATCTTCTTTTGCCTTCTTTTGACTCTGAGGGGTTGCCAAGAACTAGTATGAAATGTCAGAGCAGAATAGCACACTAGTGGATGACTCATGATTGCCTTAATGTAATAATCACCATATTTATGTAATAGTTTATGGCTTACAGGGTACTGTATCTGAAAAGTGTTGGAAACTTATAACATTCTAAGTGCCACCAAAAGTTGAGGTAATTATGACTTAGCTACAAAATTTTAATCTTCTAAATTTTAGTAAGTGACTAAATTATATCCACATAAAACTGAAGTGTTTTGGGGGAATTACTGTACTAGTTTTCTTGAGTTTCAGAAAGTATCAGATGAAGAATCTACAGAAAAATCAGATGAGAAAATGATGCCTCCCAAAGAATATAGTGTTCTGACCCTTCAATTGTCTGAAGGGAAATAAACACCAAAATTAATATCCTGAACTCAATCTGAACCAAAAACTGAGCCAAAAGAAACCTTTCTGGCAGCTTAACTAATGGAGCCTTTCAAAGGAGAGATGAATGGAGGAGCTGGATCAGAAATAATGCAGAGATAAAGAGATTAGATGAAGCTGGTAAAATAATTACAATCCGGTAAATTTTTCCTACTTTGTATTGATCAACTTTGTAAATAGCTTGTGTATGCCAAGCTTCTTCCTTGCCTGAGAACAGAATAGTGTTCTTTTTGGAATCAAAATGTCAGGAGCAGAAGGGACTCAGGACTTAAGCCCCTCACTGTCCACAGGCACCTGAGATCCAGAAATGGTGAACAATTTGGCCTTGGCCATGTGGCAAATTTGTGGAAGAGCTGAGGACTCTTAATTCATTAACTAATAATCTCATCCCTGTCTCAACTTCAAAGAAAAAATCTAGGAATATAAAAGCTAAGAGAAAAGTTGAGGCTTTAAGGAAAGTACACCACAGAGATGCTTAATTCAGCACCAGCAGAATATAAAAGCTGATCTTTTTAAGAGTAAATATATCAAAGTATTTTTGAGATGCTTGATATAATCCGTATGTAGTTGCTTTCTGCATCTTCGTATAAAATGCATGATGGCTCCGTTCTGTTGAGGCATGAACAAAGAAATGAAAGTATCATGATAAAGGTCGTATAGACTTCATTTGTTTATTTTTCATTAACATGAACTTTCATAAGCTGGTTTGTATAACTCCTATCCAACTTTTTAAACAGTTGTTTGGCAGAGGTGCAAAGAAAATTTTGAAAAAAAGAGAAGCCTCTAAGGTTTTGTATTTTTTGATTTGTTCATAGTTGTAAGGAAAGAATTATTTTATCCCCGTAGTTAAATTTCAATATTTACCTAAACTCCATTTCCCTTTCTGATGAAAGAAGGGGAAAAAAACCAAACTCATTAGTAATGAGACATTTAGCAGGTGGAGTTTAGGCAACTTAATTTGAGTAAGTTGTATGGTGGATGGAATCTTTTATTCTTAGTTAAACATTTATTATTTGAGCACTCAGGGTTGCTGTTTGCAAATGTTCTGTTATTCCTTCCAGGGATTAAAACTTTATGTTTCTGCAACCTAAATGAATTCTGTCTCAACTTGCAGAGTTTACTTTCTTATATATGGTGGCTCCACGGAGGAACAACGTTATCTCACTGCCCTGCGGAAAGAAAAGGAAGCTTTTGAAAAACTCATAAGGTAATAAATAAATGATCAGTATGAGCGTCACAACTAGAGGGAAGTCCTTTCAAAGGCCGGGCTTCTGTGGCTCGGGAAATAACCAACACCCTTGGGAGGGTGGCAAGGGGAAGAAGGATGAAGATCCCATCAAGGCCAGCTGTGGGCTGATTTGTCCCCAGATTGTGTCTTGCACACACCTTGTTTTTTTCACTCTTCCTTTTTCCTACCATCTCCATCTGCTTTTCAGTGCTTCAGTTAAAGGGCTTTAGTACAGAATACTAAAGAACATAAGAGGATAGACTGTGTCCCTATGGGACACTGTGTCCCTGTAGAATGCTTGGTATCAGAAGTGTTTTAAATTTCAGATTTTGGAATATTTACATGTACATAATAAAATGTGTTAGGGATGGGCTACAAATCTGGCCACAGAATTCATGTTTCACATACACCTTATGTACAGTATTTTTAGTACACTTGCATTTCTACTAGAGCCCATCATGTGAGGTCAGGTGTGGAATTTCCCTCTGTGGTATCGTACCATGATTCAGAAAGTTTTAGGTTTTAGGACATTGTGGATTTTCAGATTAGGCATGCTCAATCTGTATTAGAAATACAAAGCTGGATTTGCTGTTTATAAATATCTATAATATAAGACACTAGAAATATAACTAAAAAACTGCTCCTCTAAAAACTGTCATTTTTTTGTTACCAGGGTTCAAACTCAGGACCTGGTGTTTCGCAGATAGACCCTGTACCGCTGTGCTAAATCCCTGGCCCAACAACTATCTTCTCACACGTCCCTTCCCCTTGCTTTATGCACAAGATTCCCCCTTCACTTTTCCTTTATTAGTACATATTTACAGTACGTAGTGATTACATTTATTGTGGGAAATTTGTACATGTACATAACGTATCAATTATTTTTCCTCTTCCTATACCTCCATTCCTCCCCTCCCCATTTGCAAAAGCTCCACTTTAATTTTTTCCTTCAATTCTTTTTTCTTTAAATCCCTATTCCTTTCCTCCCCCCCATTTCTTGTTCCCCTTCCATTTGAAAAAGTTCTTCCTATTTGCTAGTATCTATCTTCTGTTTTACTCCTTATTTAAACTTGGGTGCTGATGCATTTCACTTAAGGTATGGGCTTGAAGTGCATCCATTTACTAAAAGTGCCTCACATTTTTCTTCTTTATGCCAGGATAGCATTCCATAAATGCCACATTTTCTTTATCCATTTAACTATTGATGGGTAGGTGGGGTATTTCTAAGATTTGGCTATTATTACTTGTGCTGCTGTAAACACAAATGTGCATATATCATTATCGCCTCATGACTTCAGCTGTCAGTTACCTAGAAGGCAACAGTGGAGTCAAATGGAACCTCCAGTTTCAGATTTCTGAGCAGTCATGGTGCTAATTCCTTCCTTTGCTTTGAATTAGGATTTTTCTCCTCATAAAATTTCCATTGTTTACTAGACAGTGACTACCACTTACCAAGAAATACCTTTATGACCCAGCTGCTTCTGATCACCCTCAAAAGAATAATTCTGCAAAGACAATTTTAAAGATTCAGTGTCCAAACATATGTATGCTTCTAAGAATGGTTATATGGTAATGTTCCAAATCCAGCTCAAAAATGTTTTTCAGCTTAACATACAGAATACACATATGAAATAGTCATAAACTGGTTGGCTGCTTCTTACTCCCAAAAACATCTGAGACATCTGATGGCCACCACCTGCAACACTGTCAGGGCAACTACAGTATTGTAGGAGGACAGGCCAGATGGCCTCCAAGTGGACTTGGAACCTAGGCCAAAGCTGTAGCAGGCAGCACTGAGCTAGAGAAAAGCTAAGCCCCAGGAGACTGTGGCCTGGCCTGATAGGACCGAGCCCGGCAAGGCTTCCATGCCACAGACATTGACAGTGCACCAGTTGCAACAAGAAAGCAAAAATTCTTTATAGTGGCAGCAGCCTGTTAGGGTGCAAGACAGTTTCAGAGTGGACAACCATCCAGCCACACTGCCTCTCTGTTCTCAGTTCATGTACCTGGAGAGTCGAGCAAGGGCTCCTGCACACACCAGTGTCTCGGCAGACCCCGAGCCAGGCCCATCCAGTCCCTCTCAGACTCTGCCCGTCATGCTGGTGACACGCTGCTCTTGCCTTCAGATCTTCTAGAACTGGAATGTGCCCTGCCCCTAAATTCTCCCAACCACTAATTATACGATTATTTCCTCTAAGCCTATGAAAATATATTCTCTGTAAATGTGCTCTATGGGATTGCCTATATGGGATATGACTATGTGTATAGCTTTTTTTTTTTTTGAGACAGGGTCTCGCTTTGTAGTTCAGGCTGGCCCTGAGCTCACTACGTAGTCCAGGCAAGCCTCAAACTCAGAAATCCTCCTGTCTCTGCCTCCTGAGTGCTGGGATTACAGTCGTGAGCCACCACACTTGGCACTGTGGTATGTGGTATTGATGGCTGGTGGGCGTGAGTCTCCACGCCCAGCATTGTGTGTGGTTTCCGGGGATCAAACTCAGGACCTTGCGCGAGGCAGGCGCTGGAACCACTGAGCTAACCCTCCGGCCCTATGTGGCATTTTTTTATATGCTTCTTTCTTGCCTAAAAATACTGGGCTATAGAATAAAAATGAACCACTTTTTTTTCTGTAGGGGATCAACCAAGAAATTGTTTCTGCCTCCAGTACTTGTTGTCTTTTCATATCTTTTAATATTCTTTTACTACTCTAGCCATGTAGATTTTAGATACTATAGTTTTTAAAAGGTCAATATCTCAAATTTTGCGTTAATCCCCCTAAAAAGTTGAAAATGTGCTCTCTCCCAGGGAAAAGGCAAGCATGGTTGTCCCTGAAGAAAGAGAGGGCAGAGACGAAACCAACCTGGACTTGGCAAGAGGCACAGCCTCGACACATGCTGCCGCCGACACCCGCAAAGCTGGTGAGTCTGTCCTTGGCCACAAGCCCCTGTTCCCAGTAAGAGAGACTAGAGCTCCACAGCCACTCTACAGAAGCAAGGTTTTTCCTACCACACTCATAACAGAGAAGATGTCTTCTCCCGAACTCCAGCTCAGCTCTGCCGTTTACTAGCCATGAATCATTCCCAGAACAAAAGTGCTGTATCATCTGTGAATTGAGTGTGGTTGAGTTCTAGGGCACCCCAGTTTAGAACAAGTTATGTTCCTCTGATGGATTTAAAATTTTCTTGGACCAGCTGTGGTGGCTCACGCTTGTATTCCAGCACTCGGGAAGCAGAGGCAGGAGGAATTGCTGAGTTTGAGGATTGCCTGGGCTACATAGTGAGCTCAGGGCCAGCCTGAACTACAAAGCGAGACCCTGTCTCAAAAAAAAATTTTTTTTCTTTCTTGGGTGAAACTCAGAATATCCTTTTCCAAAGAAATTTTTGTAAATGCTAAGGAGGCCATTTGACTCATTGAGCAGCTAAGAGAAATTTTGTTTCCTCCTTCTGCCTCCCGTTAGGTGCCACATAGGCGGGAGATAATTGGGCTGTCTGCATTCCCACTCTGCTTTCATTCGTCACTCAGTTGGTGCTTCTCTTAATCTCAGCTGTCTGTCCTCTCAGGGCTGTGAGGTATTCAAGCTCCAGTGTGCCGCCATGGCCTGAAGCATTCCATGTACCATGGTCCAGAAGAGCCACCTTTCCACTCCCCAGGTTCCAGTTTTCCCATGGCAGTGGGAGGCATTAGCCGTACAGCATGAGTAAGGCAATATGCCTGACTTGATGGACCCTTTGGGGAGATTCAGTACATTTAGAGCACTGGGTCTCAAAATTTAGTAGACCTACCAGTAACTTCAGGTGCGGGTTTATAGGCCTCAGATGTAGAAGTTTGATTCAGTGGTTGTGAATTAGAGTCAGCATCTCAAGGGCTTCTGAGGGAAATGCTAGTCTTTGGTCCTATTCAGTAAGTGCTACCTCAGGAAGAAGAGTCTTAACAGGTGACATTTAGTGAAGAACTGCAGAGTGTAAAGCAGTATGAAGGAAGATTGATGTGAGAGTATAGCACGCTTTTTGTAGAAGTCTGCCCTTTCAAGGTTAGTCCTTGAACTTGAAGCCTTTATATAAGTTCCTTATTTCTGCTATTAACAATCACCACAAATTTGGAGGCTTAAAACAACACATCAGTATTACATCACATTTTCTGCAGTCAAGACAGACATCTGAATTTGTTTCAGTGGACTGACCTCAGTATCAGCAGGCCTATATTCCTTCTGAGGGCCCAGGGAAGAATCCTTCTTCCTGTTTTTGCTAGTACCTAGAAGCCACCAGCATTCCTTGGCTCACACCCCTGCTTCTACTTTTAAAGTCAGTAAGGTAATAACTTTCCCCTGAGACCTCCCCAGAAAACCGAGGATAATCTCCTGGCCTCAAAATACTGCACTTACATTCACAGAGTCCCTCTTCCCATGTCAAGTGCCATGACAGGTCACAAAGACTGGGACATGAGCTTCTTTGGGAGCCTTAGTTCTGCCTATAGCTGCCCTTGATGTTTATGAGGGTCATCTTCCAGGCAGTAGCATTGGCGTCACATGATTCTTCGATAGATGAAGTCTGCGACTCCTCAGGCCTTGGACCCACTGAGGTGCTCCATATACCCCACACTTTGAAACACAGCCTGCTCTCCGCATAGTTCTGCGCAATCCCTGTGCCGACTCAAGTGGTTTCCCCTGTGTCTTCTCTCCTCCCATCTCTGCACTCAGCGCGATCATAGCAGCTCCAAGGCAGTCTGCCTAGTGAGTGTGATGAGCACCTGCTGCGTGTGACTGCACAGCTGAGCCCAGAGCAGAGCAGAGGAAGAGCTGTTACTTGTCAGTTGTATCGTTTACAAGCTACTGACAGGTTCTAACTCTCCAAGTAGGTCCATTAGATTAAGCAGAGGTCACTTGCTTTGTCTATAAATAATTTTTGAAAAGATAGAAAAACATGGAATAACACCATGTAGTAGTACATAACTGCCCATCAGAGTTTAACAACAGAAGCATAGACTTTAAACTTTTATTTTTATCTTTGAGAATTATTTCCCAGTAACCTAATTTAAAATGAAACTTTTTTTAAAAAAATAGGTGGCCAGGAGCAGAATGGAACACAGCAGAGCATAGTTGTGGACATGCGTGAGTTCCGCAGTGAGCTCCCATCCCTGATCCATCGCCGGGGCATTGACATCGAGCCTGTGACATTAGAGGTGGGAGATTATATCCTGACACCAGAAATGTGTGTGGAGCGCAAGAGCATCAGTGACTTGATCGGCTCTCTGAATAATGGTCGCCTGTACAGCCAGTGCATCTCCATGTCCCGCTACTACAAGCGCCCCATGCTTCTGATCGAGTTTGACCCCAGTAAGCCCTTTTCTCTCACAGCCCGAGGTGCCTTATTCCAGGAGATCTCTAGCAGCGATGTCAGTTCCAAACTCACTCTTCTCACACTCCACTTCCCCAGACTTCGACTCCTCTGGTGCCCTTCCCCTCATGCAACAGCAGAGCTGTTTGAGGAACTGAAACAAAATAGGCCACAGCCCGATGCAGCCACAGCCGTGGCCATCACAGCAGATTCTGAAGCCCTGCCTGAGTCAGAAAAGTACAGTCCTGGTCCGCAAGACTTCTTGTTAAAGATGCCGGGGGTAAATGCCAAAAACTGTCGCTCCTTGATGAACCACGTTAAGAACATTGCAGAATTAGCAACCCTATCACAAGAGAAACTCACAGATATTCTGGGGCATGCTGCAAATGCTAAGCAACTTTATGACTTCATTCACACTACTTACGCAGAAGTGGTGTCTAAAGAGAAAATGAAAAAGTGAACAGTAGAGGCTGTTCGCTATTTGATGACTGTGCTTTTCAACTATTCTCTGCCAGCCGTACTAAGTCATTATTAGTAATTTGTTCTGTGATTCACTCCTCTCCAGTGTGCTTAATGATGGTACATCTGTCCCCAAGGACAGAGGACCACAAGCCATGATTCCTCTCTGAACATTGTGTGTAGGTATTTTTTTGACTTCCACTTGCCTACTCTGCCCGCCCTGCGCTATCCCTGGCAGGCTTACTGTGTTCCACTTTTAAATGAGCTGTGTGCATCAAGATCAGGCAGCACTTGTGCAAGTGTTTGTTTAGACTATTTCAAAGCAAAGAGAAATAGCCACCTCCACACCTGACTGACCAGGCTCGTCCAGATATAGGCAGTGTGTATTATAGATAGGTTGTCCAGAAGCATCTCCATGTCCCTTTATGACAATGAAATGAGTTAGTAATTCACAAAATTTGATGATATAAGTGAAGGAGCCATTAGAATTCTGTTTCTGCAGTTGTTGAACCTCCCATCTCAAAGATTTCCAAGCCCAAATGCCTAGTCACAGTCTCATGAGAGCTCCTCCTCTCCAGGCTCTCTGCATGAGCCCAGGACACCATGCCACATCTTTTGGCAATGCGTCATCCTCGGGATTTCATGGGCTTCATGTCCCTGTGCAGAGCACCTCTGCCTTTCCTGTGTGAGGACTCAAAAAGACAAGTAAGTGAGCAAACCACAAAGCTTTCAAGGTTTACTTGTCCTTCCTTTGTGTTGAGACAGAAGGTTGCAGATATGTGGAAGAGCAGTGAATAGAATATATAAAAATTCAAAAGAGCTGGGCGTGGTGGCTCACGCCTGTAATCCCAGCACTTGGGAGGCAGAGACAGGAGGACTGCTGAGTTTGAGGCTTGCCTGGGCTACATAGTGAGCTCAGGGCCAGCCTGAACTACAAAGCGAGACCCTGTCTCAAAAAAAAAAAAAAAAAAATCAAAAGAAATATATAGAGAGATTTTAAAATCCATGAAGAAACTAATCTCATTCTAAATCTGACTGATTTAAGTTGGCTTTTTACTGAAGTGTACGTACAAGACATTCATAGCATCTTTGTGCAGTTTTTAACTTTGAAATTTAAGCATTATTAACTTAGCTGTTACATATTGAGTAATGAGCAGTAAATTTTCTACCTCGAAATTTTGATGTAGACATGAATTCTGCTGTGTTCACATAGTTCACCATTTCATCAGTGTCAGCTATTGTTTGGCCTGTCACACCGTACTGGGTAGACATTGTGACAAAAATTGTCTTCAGCTTTAACAAAAGCACTGTAACTGAATCCCTTATATTGACATCTTGATTTATTGGTACTTAACAGTATAGTTGTCTGTCAGTTTCCCAGGCCTTTCCCGTGGTACCAAAATGTGCAGATGCTCAAATCTCTTATGTACAATATCACAGTATTTACATATAACCTACACACACATCCTCCTGTATACTTCCAACCATCTCTGGATGACTTACAATACCTAGTACAATGTAAATGTTGTGTAGGTAGCTGTTACACTATTTTCTTTAAGGGATAATACAAGAAAAGGTCTGTACATGTTTGATATGGATGCAAGTTTTCCCCCACATCCTCAACTAGTAGTCAGCACCTGGATCCAGAGCCCTGGGGCCAGGAAGTCCCTGTGTTAGGAGTTCAGTATGTGGATGTCTGGATTTGGAACTCTGGTGCTGGGGATGGAGTACACCTTATTTTCTTTGTGTGCATTGGGCCTTAGGCTCCATCCCTAGCACTGTAGAACAAACTCTGAAATGATTTAAACTGTATACAGGAATACTACAAGGATGAATGGAGGGGCGGCAAGCATCAGACTGGTTACCACACAACCCTGTAGCAGCGGTGCCAAGCCTACAGCATGCAAACAACAGTGGGCTCTTTGTATCACTGGAAACTAGAAAGTTTGCTGTCACTGCTGCAAGGTGTTGTGGAGAATTAAGGACGATGACAAAATAAAAGTGAAGCAAAGATTGGGCTACTGATTATGTCTCAGAGGTTTAAAAAAGAAAAAAAAAATATATATATATATGCCCTCTAGAATAGAAAACAAAACTTCTGAATGATTACAGTGGGAATTTCAATGCTCACTTATATATTTTATTGAAGAGTTCCGTCATAGCTCAAAGGACATTAAAATAGACACACTGTTTCATATAGTAATGGTTATGATGTCCTTCATCTTTCTAGTATGCCTGCTTACAGTATGAAATTTCTTTGTTTCCTTCTCATATATTCCCACTTTACCTTCTATTGCTGCTTCATTGCATGAAACAAAACTGTTAACAGCACATCCTGCAATTGGAGTTGCAGTCCAAATAATGAGGTTTTTCAAAACTAAGCTCCTCTCAAAACTACCATTTTTAAACAGCCCTTGTTACCTACTACAACATAGACAACACTGGTAAATACATTTATTTCTAATGTCCCTTAGTTCTCAAAATATGCCATTTGCTATTGTGCCTCCTGGACATGAATTCAGGTGCAGAATCTGACATGTATTTGAATTATGATTGGTAATTTCAAATGAACTCTAAAATGCTCCTTATGGATGAAGAGTTTTCACTGCCACTTCCCTTTCCAATTAAATGAGTATATTCTAATGTATTTCCAGTTGAGAGCTTTTCCTACATCCATAACTATTTAGTTTTCTCAAAATTTTTTATGAATTTTTACAATGTAAGATTGTTTGGTAAAGGAACTAGAGCTGCATACATTACAAAATTATGCCTTTACTTTCTAACATTTTGCTAACTTTACCCTTGTTTTCAAAATAGTAAATATCCAGTTTACTGATGAACTTGTGTGTAGCTTTTTAAAAACATTTTTGTAAGTGCTAAATCAAGATTGTTCTATTTGGGTTTGATTTATTGTCAGTTTGTTTTGGTTTTGTGGTACTGAGGGTTGAACCCAAGGCCTTCACGCTGACTATAGCCTCAAGGGCCAGAGATTTAGCTCAGTGGTTCCAGTGCCTGCCTAGCAAGTGCAAGGGCCCTGGTTTGATCCCCGGTAACCACATACAATACTGGGCATGTTGAATCATGCCCACCAGCAATTAGTACCACATACCACAGTGCCGGGCTGGGTGTGGTGGTTCATGCCCTTAATTCCAGCACTCGGGAGGCGGAGGCAGGAGGATTGCTGAGTTCAGGGCTTGCCTGGGCTAAATAGTGAGTTCAGGGCCAGCCTGAACTACAAAGCAGGATGCTGTCTGTAAATAAATAAATACATACATACATATATACATACATACATACTATATTTATTTCAAGAGAAGGTCTCAATAAGTCAGCAAGTTCCCCAGGCTGGGCTTCTGGCTCAGTCTCCCAGAGTGCCGCAGTTATAGGCATGTTACAAGTTTTTTGCATAAAAATTTGAACATCTGAAGTATTGTGAGAGATTATTTTGTTGAAATTATGTCTTAATCTTTAAAATTATACAAAGCCATCTGTAGTTGCCATAAATATTGTCCTTTAGACACTGCAGAACTGTTTAAGTCTGGTGCTTAATAGGCTATATGTCTACAGTTGTCTGAGTACTTTCAGGATGCAGTTTCCCAGTTCATGTGGGACTGAAGATAATCATCTCATTCCTCATTCTCATCATCAGCCCATGAGGACAGGAAGGGCTAAGTCCAGATCTGGTCATGTTGCAGTGACATCACAGAACTAATAAATGTTCTGATAGATGGTGTGGGGAACCTTCCACAGAGCTGATCGGAAATGGGTAGGGGAGGGGACCGCCACTGTTGGTCTTTGCTTTTGTTTTTCAAGCATAATTTGACTTTTTCCTTTGACTCAGAGAACTTTGCTAGGAAAATTCTTACTTGTGTTCAGTTTTCATCCAGATGTGCCCCTTCAAAACCAGCACTTTAGGAAAATTCCTTTGCAGGCTTTGACATGAATTGTTATTTTTCTTTACTATTTGGCTAATAGCTGTTATTTTGGCTGATAATAGTTTATGCTCAGTTCTAAATTTCAGTACTTAATTACCATGTTTACCAACAGAGCTTTGATGGCCTATACCATTATGCTGGTGTTTTGTTTTGTTTTGTTAATTTATGGATATGCAGTACACATTTTGCTGGAGAGGGAGATAAAATTGAAATGTATCTATCTGTAACAAGTGTTTGTGAATTTAATAAAATGTACACTTAGTATTTTTCTCCCCATTTTAAGGACAAAGTAAACTATAACAATGTGTAGTGGAAGAGTATATATTAGCAACAATGTATTGATAAATATTTAAAACTCAGAATATTTAATTTTTCCCTTTTTCATTGTGCAGAATAAATGATTAAGGCTGAAATGCCTCTTGAATCTCTGATCCTGTATTTGACTCACAGCAATGATAGCCCACTTTGTAAGGCATCAACGTGTTTTTCTTCTGTTTGTCTTCTCTTCCTGCTTTTCATTCTGTGGCATGTCTCTTTAAGAGAAACTTGTTTTCTGGGAAGTACTTGCACGTTAGTATATAGTAAGTATGTGGCAAGCTCAAAGCTTAGGCCTTCTTAACCAAAGTTATTCTGCCACCCTATCCGAGCATTTTTGTTTCATTCACATCAGAATTGGAAGAAGTGAATCGTCCTTTTGACACCTCTGAGACTTAGTGTCATTTCTTAAGTTTAATTATTTGTTTATGAATTGGCTCCTTTCAATGATTTAATGACTGTCACTTCTGCATTAGAGTAAGATCCAGATCCCTTTTAACAAGCTGTAAGACCGGTTAATCTTCAAAATGTTTTAATCTGTAAATGAAGACCGGCAGGCTAATGAACCTTGTCCTAGTAGTGGTAATATGACTCACACTTATTGAGCACTTGTGCATTATTTCACGTAATCCTCATAACAAAGCCACAAAGGTCATTATTTAATCGTCTGTACAGTGATGAAGCTGAAAAGCAGATAAGTAAATGCTGGAACTATGCCTGGAAACCCAAGCGGATACAGAGCCCCTAATAAAAAGATCGGGAAGGGACAGGTTGTGGGAGACTGAACTGTATCCATTTTCTGGACCTGCAAATTGGTTCATCTTTATATCTTAAACAGTGTCGAGGGCAAGTATGCAAAACTTGAAAGTGGGTGAAACATACACCAGATGATCTTCCTGTGTAGAATTAGATGTTGTTGCAAAGTAGTCTGAGTGGACCTTTTGCTGGCTGATGAGAAGGATGTTCTTCAACAGCATGAGAATAGAAGTTAACTTGTAGAGAATTATGACAATACCAAAGACTCTTGTCCATTAGCATCGTAAAGGGTATGGCCAGGTGTACCTTTTTACCATTTGGTGTTTGTTGGCAAATTTATTTCTCCATTCCTTTGACCAGTCAACTAAATCTCAAGGTCTTTGGTTTTCTTCTCGCCCACTCTAAAATACCTTCCAGATTTCCTCATTAATTTAGTTAAATGAAATCCTTGGCTTTTTTTATGAGTCATGTTTTTAAGTTTTTGAAAATTATACTTTGTTGTACTGCCAGTATGAATTCCCATAACACCTATATAATGATACAACCCATTTCCAACCTTATCCATACTGAAGTTAAATCTTGTACAGTAGAAAAGAAACATGTGCGTGATATATATGTATGTTTTATACACACACGCACACACACATATATATATGTTGTGTGCATTTTTTTTTTGGAGGTACTAGGGATTGAACTCAGGACCTTGCTCTTGTCAGGCAGTGGACTGAGTTACAACCCCAGTGCCTGTGTTTACGTCTTAATAAGGCTAAATGTCTCTCAGATGCCAGCATACTGCTTGCTCAGTGGACACGTGTTCCTCATTCTCTTTACCAAAGCTCAGTGTTTGATCTCAGCTCCTTTCCTGCATAGCCATTGACTGTCAGCATTAAAGACTGATTCGTGAATGATGACTTTTTTATTCCCAGGAACTGAGACATCTACATGACAACACGACCTTCAGGGAGCTGGAAGGTAAATAGAATCCACGTGTGATTTGAAAGGGGTTTCTGGGACTCAGGAAAATAGCAAACCAGCAGTGCAGCATATCTGCAACCCTCTCCTGTAACTGTGGGATCCAGGACGTGGTGTCAGAGAACACCTTTCACTGAGAGAGAGATCTGCTCCCTGTGCAGTTTTATTTCTGGGAAAGGTGACACCCAGCAGAGGCTCTGAGAGAAGGCGGTTGGTTTAGTAGACTCAGAGAAGCGTGACTGGGCAGGTCTGTTCGCAGTGCCAGGCGTTTATTGCACAAGGCACAGAGCTCTGGCTGGGTTTGGTGCTGGAACAGTCCTGCACTGAAGGGAAGTGAAAGGCAGAAACCGAGCCAGGAGAATCCCCAAATGCCACAGGAGAGAGAGGAAGAGGTCGCATCCCTGAAGGGATCACGAGTGGCCTTGGGGTGGAGGAAGAATTCAAAATGAATTGTAAAGGAGAGTGAGGGTCTCAGCAGACAGAAGCAGGGGGTGCAGTGCCGCCCAGTCCTCCGGTGGGCAAGGGAACAGTTGGAAAGAGAATGACAGCGTCATGAATAGTCAAAGGGAACAAACACACTGAAGGCACGTTGTTGGAGGCACTGCAGGGCCCTGTGTGTGGACCTGGGTTTGAACCCCGGGCCTGCCTCCTAACAGCCGGGCCTCTTGCCACAGCTGCATCATGTTTTGCCTTTGCTCAACTCTCAAGAGGGCCTCGCCCTGTCTGACTGCCTATATTTTTGTCTAGCTTAGCTGTAAGAGGACAGTCACAACTGAAAATGTAGCAGACATCTGCACCAAAATGAGAGCTGAAGACCTCAAGTGGATAAATAGCTAAGATTTTTAAAACTTAAAGATCCACAGACAACTTCAGAAAATGCCTACCTTTAGGTGGGAAGGTAGGAAAAACCAAACAGGAGGAAGAAAAGGACTGAATCACACAGCAACCCAAATATAAAGGCGAGAGGGAATTTCAAGGGAGTGACCTACAACATGAGGTGCCAGTAATCGGAGTGCTAGTGGCTTCCGGTGCACCGTGCCTAGAGCCTGGGTGGTGGGGCTGGGAGTCTGAGGATGATGAGGCGGCGGCGGGGGGGGGGGGGCACAAGCTGCAGGTCAGAGGTGATTTTGTCTGTCAGTGACCCAGATGAAAGAGCCCAGAGCAGACTAGGAAAGGAAAGATTCCTGAACAAGAAGAAATAATTAATGAGAACAAATCTGGGTACTGGAGAGCTGGAGGTGGAGGAAAAAATAGAAGTGTTTTTTTGCTTTCCTTCCTCTCACACCTACAGAAAACCTGCTTTCGTATTGATCTGCCTCCCCTTAAAAACCGGCGTCTGTGTTGCCGCGTGCGCCCCGGAACTGGCAAGCCACAGTGAATATCGCGGAGCCCTGCTCTGAAGCCTGTTGGAACACCAAAGTGCACTCTTGGGCTGTGAGGTCTGAGGGTGTTTAAGATGGCTGGGGAAAGGCCTCGAGCCCCTCTGTTTGCAATTTGGCTTCATACTCTTATTACCCAAAGCATCCTGTTCAGAGGTTTATGAAACCAAAACACGTGCTGGCTAATGTCACCTGGAAAGGGAAACTTGGTGTTCAGCAGTTCTCACTAGCCAATCCCAAGACTACCAAAGGATTTTTATTTCGGTCGTACTGTAACTGGGTCGGCCAGGTTGCTATGGTGATTTGTTCTCAAAACAGAGCACTTTGCCTCAGCGCCTTGAAACAGATAAATCTGCTTCATGTTGATCATGACATTAATTCTAGTTAAAAACTCCCATGTTCTCATTAGGACTTGTGTATAGGACTTTTAAATCAGGGCCAAGAAGTCATTGGCTGAAAGAATTGTGTCTCGGGCTTTTTCGACCTGGGCCTTCACAATTCACTCAGCTGAAGACGGTTGGCTCTGAGCCCAGAGCTTCACCATGGGGGTGGCTTGCAGCTGAGCGAAGATCATCCCCGAAGTAATTACGTGGTTAATTGCTTCAATGTGGGCATAGGCTAAAAGTTGTGACTCAGGCCCCACTGTCACTAATAGATGGGGGGAGGAGGGAGAAGGGCGAGCCGGATGCGAAGATGCACTGAGAAGTCTGCAGCTGCTTCCTACTCTTCTCCCAAACCGAACTCCTCAGGATGTCCCCTGAAGGTGCTAAAGGCAGAAAACCTCAACTCCAAGGAAGGAGCTCCCGGTCTCACCAGTAGGGGTCCCCATTGAGTCATGAGTCCCAAACCAGCCCCGCCGGAGTTACTGGACTCCTCCAGGACGACTGTTCTTTGGGTTGGAGGGTGTCATCCTCTGATCTTGCCTAACTGTGACAGGGAAGAGAGAGAGAGCAAAAAGAAAGTGAGTGGCTGACTTCTAGTATGAATCATTATAAACAAGTGGAATTTGGAGTCCCTGCCTCTTATCAGAGCCCAAGTATGTGCCCCAGGGCCAGCGTGAGTACGCATTTCCTAAGGCTGGGGGATTTTTCCAAGGCAGAGGTAGGTGACTTTTGGGAGAGAGTGCTGTGACTTTCGTGAATGCTATTAGTGATCCCATGTTAGACCCTGGGCTTCTAGGTGGGGTCACATTCCTTCACAACAAGGCCTTCAGAGTAAAGATGCAAACTAGCCAACCTTACAAGGAACTTCATCAGGAGTGGACAAAATGTATGCAGTGTTACCGGGGGTGCTTTTGCAACACTGGTGTCAAAGCTCATCGAAGTACGCCTTAAACGTGTGCAGTTTATTGTGTGTATATTATACTTAGTGGGTTTTAAAAGAAAAAATTCAGTTTAGGTGAAGAAAAAACAATGGGCCAACCGTCGATTGTTGTGATTTAAGTTCCAGGTAACCCCTCACTTCCTTCTACGTTGTACAAGGAACTCTGATCACTGTCTCCCAGAACTTGTTCATTAGAGAAGCTTTTTTGACTCAGTTCCCTGTTCCAGGAACATTGAAGCTCTGGCCGCAGCAAATTTCCAGTGGAGGGTGGAGAGATGTTAGGAAGCAAAAGAAAAAGTAGCACCTATGACTCCGCCCCACCGCACCCCACTTCAGGGAGCCACAGGTGGAGGTGTTTGTTTTCTTGGCCCAGCAAGTCAAGTCAAGTGAACTGAGGGTCCGCATTCAAGAGCCTGCCACTCGCTGTGCCCACACACACCTTGTGAAATGACTTCACGCTTGGAGATCCCCATACCGGGCATGAATTAATTTAGAGATAAATGAACACACGTGAGCTTAAATGGAAAAAAAAAAAGGAAGGAGAGAGAGTGAGAAAGAGAAAGAAAGGAACACTCAAATAGTGTGCCTCAGAGTTAATCGAGGAAGCCACAAGGGGAGGGCTGGCCCAGATTTTTTTCAATGTAAATAAACTTAATTAGGAAAATATGAATTGTATTTGCATATGGAGTTGTTTATGATTTTCTAGAGTATGTGGAAATTTTTTTCCTTTCAGATAAAATACCACTAGACAGTTTAGAACAGATTAAAGGGTCTTTTTCTTTTTTCTTTTTTTTTTTTTTTGAGACAGGGTCTCACTTTGTAGTTCAGGCTGGCCCTGAGCTCACTATGGTGCCCAGGCAAGCCACCGCGAACTCAGCAATCCTCCTGTCTCTGCCTCCCGAGTGCTGGGATGACAGGCGTGAGCCACCACGTCCGGCATTGTGGTATGTGGCGTTGATTGTTGGTGGGCGTGAGTCTCCACGCCCAGCATTATATGTGGTTACCGGGGATCGAACTCAGGTCCTTGCGCTTGCAAGGCAGGTGCCGGAACCGCTGAGCTAACCCTCCAGCCCAAGGGTCTTTTTCTTGATGTAGGTATTTTACTAATAACTAACGAAATGGGAGAACTCTAACCTCATCCCTATGGGCTTCATTATTTCTCATTTTCCTTTAGTCTCTGACTTGGCCAGCATTTGTCTGTTCATGCTGCCATCTTTTAGGGAAACATTCAGTGTGTACATCAAATCGATTTGGAAAATTTGTTATTTTAATCAGTCATTCAAATAAGGGGGCTCGGCCCTATTGCGATTTCTCTGTCAGTGGCTGTTGGAAATGTGTATGTGTCTGTACTATATTTCCCGGGTCTTCAGATCCTACACTGACTTTGAAATTGAAGCTGCATCCACAGTTCCTGTCTACAGTGGCTGTGCACTCAGTTTCCAAAGACACTCCCAAATTTCTGCTAATGTTTGGACCTATTCTTCTCAGGGTGGAAAAATAAGATGTTTTAAGTCCTGGGAAGACTGAACCCAGGGCCTCACAGTGCTAGGAAGCACCCTGCCAGCAGGCCGCGTCCCAGGCCCCATGATGCACAGTTCTGAGATCAGGGAATGGTGCATTTGGAGTCAATACCACGCTCTAGAGACAAATTAAGATAAAGAACATGAAGAACTTAGCCATGAAGTTGTTATGCTAGTCGTTTATAACCAAAGGAAAGTGAGCAGGATGATCTAGGGGGAAAATTTAAAAATGGAGAAATCTTCCACAAGATTCAGAGGCTGTTTTCCATAAGGTGGGGAAACTTGCCCCAGGATTCAATTGCCTTCCTATTCCTACCCTTAAAGTTATTTTTTTAAGGGCCGGAGGGTTAGCTCAGTGGTTCCGGCGCCTGCCTCGCAAGCGCAAGGTCCTGAGTTCGATCCCCGGTAACCACATATAATGCTGGGCGTGGAGACATGCCCACCAACAATCAACACCGCATACCACAATGCCGGACGTGGTGGCTCACGCCTGTCATCCCAGCACTCGGGAGGCTGAGACAGGAGGATTGC
>PVIC010008675.1:0-47540 GCA_004025085.1 Thryonomys swinderianus
CTGCTGCCCTCTGCAGTGTGCTCCTGGCTTCCCACATGCAGCTTCTTCTCCTCCTGGAGAGTATGTTCCAAATTCCACATGCTCTCCCAACCTACATCCCATACTGTTGGAGCAATGTTTAATCTAGGACTAATGAACTAATTATATTAGAATTTTAATGGATAATTACAGTTTACTGAATATTTTTATTTGTAGATAAGAAAAAAATCAGGCTTAACAGATTCCCCCCCCCATTCACTGTAGTAATTCTGATTGTAGAGATTTCTTTCTTTCTTTCTTCCTTTTTTTTTTTTTTTTTTTGGTACTGGGGATCTAACTCAGGACCTTGTACTTGCCAGATAGGCACTGTGCCACTGAGATAAATCCTGGCCCCTATAGAAACTTCTGATACCATGACAGACTAAAGGGAATGTGATTGTTAATTATGATACATGTGTCAGCTTGCCTGAATTAAGAAACACCTAGCAGATTAGTAAAGTAGAGTTCTGGGTGTGTCTGTGGGACAGGACTGACCAGCACGTACAACAGCAAACTGAAGGAGGAGCTGTCCTGATTGTGGGTGGTACCAACCAGCAGGGTTGTAGCCTGAAGAAAATACAGGGTAAAAAAGAAAGAAGTGAGAGTGCATTTTTATAGAGGTCCAGCTTGCTTGATCATGTGCATCCTTTGCCGCAGTCACTTGTGGAGGTGGCCAGCAGGCCTCCGATCACTTCAGCCTTCCAACTCAGGCACCAGCATAGCTCCACCGGGCTTCCACCCCTTCATCCTTGGACTGGTGATGCCTCCTTGAACTCTATCGTTCTGCAGTTCTCATGTTCTTAGCGGAATAGTGACTCAGTGCTTCAGCTGTCTCAGGTGTGATAGCTGCTGAGGGCCTGTCTATCTCTGACCCTGCAAATCTGCCTAATAAATCCCCTTGCATAACGAGACATGCATTTCCTATTGAGAAACTTCCCCAGGTTTAGAGAAACCTAACCAACACCGTAACATAATTTTACAGATAGATACCTTTAGTGCCCTGAAATGGTATCACTTATTAGTTTATTTAAAAGTATTTGAGTCTTGTTGGAGTTGAAGGTATATTCATGACTCAGTTCTGGCTCTTACAGAGTTTACGCTCAATAAATAGAAAAGCAAGCAGCAGCCAGCGCTGCCAAGAGCGAAGAGCGGTGTGACAGAGAACAGCGTTCCTAGAGAGGCTGACATTTGATCTGAGATCCGAGAGGCAGGGAGAAGCCAGCTAGGGGGCGGTCACAGGGGCAAGCGCCCCAAGGGGACAATGTTCTCACCACTGGGGTGACTCAGGAATGAGCTTGCTGTGAAAGTTAGAGAAGAATGGGGACACCGAGCAGGAGGAGGACGTGAGACCAGGTTGGAGAGGTACCCAGGGGCCAAGTTACACAGGATTCCCTCCTCTGGATGGGCAGTTTGGATTTCAAGTGCAGCGATTTTAAAGCAGAAGAGTGTGTTACAGCACAAGAACTTTGTGACTGCTGCTGGGAGAGCAGCTTGTGGGAGGCTAGGGAAGAGTTTGGAAGACAAGTTTGGAGGCTACGACACTATCAGAGTCAGAGGTGCTGCTAAGTGTAGTGGGATGAGGGGAGGTGGTTGGGTTTATTATATAACTATTTGGTATTTGGTTAGAATTTATTTATGAGTTAAATATTGTCAAGAAAAAGAGACAGTGCATACTGTGTGTTCCTATGATGTTTTTTCCCTCTCAAGGTTCTGGAATATGACAAATCCAAGATCATGGTGCCAACTGTGCCTCCTTACTGCGCCCTCCCTTTATGATCTTTCTCTTTCTCTCTGGTGAAGCTGCAAACCATGCAGGTCCAACCTCATTGCTCTTATCTAGCTCCGACTCCAAAGGTCCCAAGTCCAAATGCCATCATATCATAGTGAGATTAGAGTTCACATAGGAAATTTAGCATGACATAATTCAGTTCCTAGAGGGTACCAAGAGGGGAGTTAAGACTGGGTGTATCCTAGCCAAATCAGAAATTGTTCTCCTTGGTTAATCATCCAGATAAATCACTACTGAAGATTTCACGGGAGTATGGACTGCATACTACGCTAGTATTCTGATCATCATTTTGTGCAGTATGTTGTCTTACACAGTGCTAGTTACTTGTATCCAGTAGTTACCTCAAAGAGCACCCCAATCTAAGGCTCATGATTCCTTTACTAGAAATAAAAGTAGTTTGAGATTGTTGACATTCATATTTAATGCTTTGTGAGTACCTGAGGAGCAAGGGGAAGAGAAGGGCAGGACCACAGGAGACACTGCTTTTCAGGAGTCTGTCTCTGTGGTTTTGCATAGTTTTCTCAGAAATTACAGTGTGTGGCACAAAACAGCCCTGGCTTCTAAAGCCTTTTCTACCTTAAGATGGATAGAAACAATGAAGGCTGGATAGGGGCCCTGCCGCTTGGTTTCCTTTCCATATCTGCCAAGGCTTTAGTGAGGACAGACGACTGGGTGGACACGACATGCAGGCATCACATGCTTTTCTCTCCTCTGTCTGAGGAAAAAATCTCGGCTGAGATCAGTTAATCAGAGCCGAAAGTCAGGCTGCAATGGTGACACAGATGGTGAAAAGAAAGGACAGCATTCACCCAGTGAGGACCTTTATAGATTTAAGGGCTTTTGCAAAAAGTGGGCTGGATTCCATTGGTAAGTTTTAGACCACAAATCTTTTTTTTAAAATTGAGTTCTTTATTGGTACATTTTATATACAGCTCACAATCACACTCAACATTGGGGAATTTGTAACAGTATCTGACACAAATTAATTCTCATTTTTACCCATATCCTTACCCACCCCACAACCCTCACCCCATATACATGTTTTTTGTAAATCATATTTATTCTTTCCCCTCATTACTTTCTTCTACCACATTCCCTTTGAATATTTCCTATTTCACAAAATTTATCATACATTCTAGAACTCATTTACATCTATAAGTTCTCATATGAGAGGAAAGATGCGGTATTTACATATCTGTGATCTATTTATTTCACTTATTAGTGTGCCTCAAGGTGTGTCCATTAGCACATGAGAATTTGTCATTCTTTATGGCAGAGTTATACTCGATTTTACAAAAAACCCACATCTTTATCCAGTCTCCATTTGATGGGCTTCTGGGTAGTTTCCAAGATTGGACTATCACAAACTGAGTTGCTATGAACATGGGTGCACATATGTCTTTATGATATGATTCTTTTAATTCCTTTGGTTATATTCCTAGCAGGGGAATAGCAGGGTCAAATGGGACCTCTAATCCTAGTTTTCTGAGGAATCTCTACACTGATCTCCACCATGGTTGCACAAGCACAGCAAAAGAAACTACTGGCACAGCCAAAAGGTAGCAAACAACATGGGAAAAAAATCTTTACTAGCTATTTCTCAAAGGGCTACTATCTAGAATATAGAAACAACTTAAACAAATCAGTCCCCCCAAGTTTAAAGACCCAATTCAAAAATGGGCATCTGAAATGAACAGATACTTCTCAGAGTCAGAAGTAAAAGCAGCCAAGAAGCATATGAAGAAATGTTCAACATCTCTGGTCATTTGAGAGATGCAGATGAAAACAACACTGAGATTTCACCTAACTACCCAAAGAATGGCTGCTATTGCAAAATCAACCAGCAGTAAATGCTGGTGAGGCTGTGGGAGAAAGGAACCTTTCTCCACTGTTGGTAGGATTGTAGACCACAGATCTTAACTTCAACATGCAGCACTTATTTATCAAGCTGGATGTTTGGGATTAATATATTTAGTGAGTGGTCAGAATTCACCTATCGATCATGAACTGACCACTTCTTTGCTTCCTCAGTACTCGGGAGTTTTCCATCCATCTCTCCCTAGCTTGGCATCCTGCCTCTGAGCACTGCGCCAGCTCAAGTGACAGGAAAAGATGGAGAGTAATACAGAGAATTTCTTTTTTGGAAAAGGCACAGCTTTACCTTTGTCCTTAAACTAAGGAGAAAATGGGATTCCCCCCTCTCAGCACTTGGAATTATAATGTATAAAGACCTTGTACAGTGTTTAAATATGGAGTGCAACTGGGAACTATCAGGAAGCTGGTTGAAAATCTGGGAGAAAGAAACTGCTGTAGAGAAAAGAAAAGTGAAAAGAGGGGAGAACGATGAGGGAGCATAGAAAAGGAAGAAAGTACTGTTCTTTCCATCATCCACACACACTTCCAGTTGGCGAAGGTTGTGTGATCCCTGCAAAGAGGAGGGAGGCTGAGATTCAGTTGGTCAATCTCAGGATCTCAGTGGTGGCAGCGGCAGCAGCAGCAGCAGCAACAGCAAGAAGGAGTGTGTGAAAGAATGCTCCCCTCCACCCTCAGTCCTCACCCATCTCACGCCAGCCTGGGACCTGAGCAGGGAGAAAGGAGGCACTTCTCAGTCTTTTGAACCAAATATTGGTAAATTGTTCATTTCAGTTAATGTTATTCCTGTTTTCAGATGTGATGAGTACATGGGTGATGTTGCTGTGGAGTGTGAGTTCACCTGCTTGATTGTAGGCAGTGTGTCCGGTCCTCACACGTGGGAAACACAAAGTTCAGCCCTTTGCTCCACACTTGCTTCCCTGGGGGATACCATTCACCCATAACTTCAACTGTTGTCTATTATATGACTCTTCAACACATCTTTTCCATAACTCAGCTAACTTCTAGTGCTACTTAGTCAAGTACTGTAGTTTGCAAGCCCTGTTTCAAATGCTATGTGTGTGTATGTACCTATTTTATAAATTTGGTGTCTACCATTCTGAATAGGATACACAACTACATTTATAATTAGATAAAGTATTCAAATTTATTGCCCATAGAGACATTAGAAAATGCATTTATGAGCCAGAGATATAGCTCAGTGCACCACGCCTGCCTGGCAAGTGCAAGGTCTTGAGTTCAATCCCTGATACTGCAAAAATAAACAACCAGACTTTACAAAAATGAGGAAAATGTATCTGTTATTTTTTTTTTGTGCACATGCGACTGCTAGCCTGCCTCTCTGAAGTCAGTATCTATCTTGCTGTCATTCCATGTCCTGACGTCCCATGCCTTCTCATTGCCAGGTGTTGGGCTTGCTCCGCCATCAGTTCCCTCGAGGACAGCAGTTTAAAGAGGAATGGTGTCACTTGTTTGGACTGGGTAAGTGGCCAGAGCATTTTTGGCAATAGCCTTCTGCAGACCTGTGATTTTTGATCCAAACTAGAAGGTACCAGATATCAAACAAGGAAACTGCAAAACAAGGAAGAGAGAGCTTGCGTGTTCATTCAGCACACAAGCCCCAGCCCCTCACACTCTCTCTTCTTTGAATTCCTGGTTTGATGTGGCAAAAGGCAAAATGGATCAATAATATGTGAATTCATAATAATCTGAAATCCACTTCTACCAACATATGTAGAAGCCAGACTGGAGTAAGTATCTTTGTGTAATAGCAACAAATATCTCATTGAAAATATTTAAGAAAACTATCAGCAGGTCTGCATGGAAAAGAAAGTGATCTCATTTATTACGCAGACCTAACGCTTGATCGTGAACTAAAGCACTTGCCTGCTCGGGATTTCTAGCTGGCTGTTCCACGGGTGTTCATGGTAAAGATGAACACTCTAATTTGTAGTGCAATACTCTGTATCCCCTTAGATTCCCAAATCCTTCCTGTCCCTCAGTATCCAAGACCATGTTAATGAATCACTGACTTTAAATGATTTATTCTTAATATGTTTTAAATGTCACCTTGCTATTTTCTACCTCGGTCTTTCTAATTTCCATATTCCCTGGTTTAGTATAATCTTTTCTTATATTATTTTAGTAAATTTCTCTTTGGCCTCTCTCTGTAGTACAATCTTGTTCCAATGAGATTTGTTTGCCAGTTGACTATATGTGGGGATTACTAGAATGTTCATATACATTTTACTCATTTTACTTGTAGCTATCAAATATTTTGTCAATAAGTCCTCCAACCATATGTGTATGTATATTTATGTACATGGGATATCTGAAATATATTGCTGTATATATGTAAGTATACATAGTGTAGAAAGGCCTACTGAATTTTCACATATTTGATATTCAGTATTCATTCTGGATTCCAAACAAATATATTATGGTTGAAATCATAATTTTAACATAAAAATATCATGACAGTTAAATTTTACATGCTATTTGGGAATACTTTTATACACTTAGTGGCATATATGCAGTTTTTCATATTTGTGCCATGAGTTTATCATACAGGAAGGATGAGATTTAGGAATTAAAATGGTATTGTTATTAGTAACCCTTATTTTTCAAGGAGTTTTCATCTGTTAGAACTTCAAAATCTTCAAGCTTTTCTTGAATTGATGATTTTCTTTTAAAATACTTTTTTTTTTCAAGGAATGTGTACCTTTAGGTGATTATTTGGTAAAGACAAAATTCACAAGTTGAAGTACTTGGCCCATCGGGTCTTCTTTGTCCACTTTCCCTTGGTTGAAGATGCTCCTCGCAAGGCTGCCTCTTCTGCGTCACTCCTACTCTCTTTCTGGGTTCTGACAAATGCTTTTTAATCTTTAACTCTTTGGATCTCAAGGTTGTAATATCCCTCCCTGTGTTAGTGATTTCCTGCACTGTGTACCTTATGATTCCCCCATATTTACCCACAAATTAACAAATAAGAGTTGAGTTATTGTAAAGTTGAGTAGACTGTCTCTTTTTGTCAAGACCTTATGGGTGAAGTTACCTTATGTTCAGGACCTTTATGTTTAAAGATTAGCTAGTGCAGGATTGTTGTAGTTCATTAGTCCTTTTGGTTACTGAGAAAAATCTCAATAACTTGCATGATGTAAAAAAGAAAACAATAAATAAAAATGACTAACAGGCACCTCAGAATCTACAGGCATATAACAGAGACAGGAATTTTAATAAATATTCCATTGCTCCTCCACATTTTCCTGTCCTTTGTAGTCAAGTGGGGCCATATGAGTAGTTCTGGTTAATGTGATGCAAACCCAAATGCTTTGCAGCCAACCTGGTCTTTGAGGAGCTCAGTTTTCAGTTGAGTCTCATTGAGCACATTTACCTGAGTCACTGATGTTTTGTGGTTATAGTTACTGTACCTTAACACTTCTTGTCTGATTAAAAGCCTGTAAGAGCACACGTGGTCTCCCCCAACCCTGCTTGTCTCTAGGTTTTTGCACATCATAGACCAGCATGGTAAACTGAGAAGTGTTCTTGACTCTCCTCTTGACTTTACTTCGCCCACAGAACCACTGACAAGAATGTGCCCTACCAACAGAATGGATCCCAAACTATTTCTTACAGTCTTTTTCCTAATCATGCATGAGCCAGGGTGTCATCTTTGCTCCCCTGTGTTACTATAATAACTTTATAACTGATCAGTTTCTCCTTTTGCATCATAATGATCTAGGATCAGCAGGGCGGCATAGGAGGTCTTTTCAAAATAGAAATTGGAATGTTTCTTTCCCACTTCAGCCGTCCATGAGTGCCCATTGCTCTTAGTGATAACCAGCCCATCTAAAGTGACAGCTTACCTGCAGCTGCCATTCTTGGCCATTGTACAAGCACCATGTGTAATTATTTTAATGTACTTGTTTCCTCCTTTACCTTTCATTTTCAAGTATAGTGTAAGTTTTATTAGAACCAATCATTTTTCTGTTTTGTTCATCTCTGTGTTCCTAACTAAAACAATCCTTGGCACAGGGTGGAGACTTAGTGAATATTTGTGGAAAGAGTGATAAATCACAGGAGACAATGGTCTAGGCTATATTTACTAACCTTTATGCAGTATTTTGTTTTTCTGCTTTGTTTCTACTTTTTCTTTTAAATTTATAACTAGAAAATTAAAGTCTACCACAGCCAGACTCCAGGCCCTAGGAAAGATTTAATGCAACATCACATTAGCTAGAAAGGGAGAATAAATGAGGTGAAAATATTTTGTTGTATCATTTCCCCAAGTATGTTTATCAGAGTACAGAGTCACCCCATGAAGCTATTCTTGTGTCAATTACTGGTGCAAAATAAAAAGTTCCATTGTAGTCTGCAGATATCATTAAAATGGCCAGCAACTCCAAACTTATTAAGTGTTCTCTTCTATCAGTTCAGCTTAAAAACACAAACTGTCTTTGAAAAATTGGCTGTTGTACACAGTTTTATAGTTGTTTATTATAGGCATGATGGAACTGAAACTAGAGTATAGAAGCTTACCCTGGTGGTAGGCTTATAACAAGGGTCCTCAAATACTGGATTTTAGGGTTTCCCAGGATACTGGCTCACTCTTAAGGCATAACTCAAATTCCCAGAATGTCACTCATTTACCAAAGAAATACTTCTCCCTTCACTTAGTTAAGGAGTCTTCAAGTACCTAGCAGGACGGCCTGTTAAACCATTTATACCCTTGTGGATTATTTGTGTAATGTTTTCATTTTATTTCTTTCATAGTCCTCAAAATATGTCCTTCTTTGTGTTAACCATATAAGACATAACTAAGAAATTGTTCTTGTCTTGATTGGTGTATGTTAAGCTTTTTAAGTATCTTTAAATCACCAGAGAATAAAGTTTTCTCTCAAGGTTCTGCACCAAGATGCGGAATATGATTATTTCACTTTTCTGTGCCATCACATAATAAGAGAATTCTGACTTTTCTCTTTCTACTCTGCATATGTCATATAAATTGGGTATGTTTTAAGGATAGATGCTGCTCAGTGGGTCCAATTATGTATGTTCTATTTCCAATAAAATATGGAAATAGCTGTTTATCTTGAGGAATGAACCGACAGGGGAACAAATGTCTTAGAAGGCAAAAAAAAATGCTGTTATTGTTCAAAGAACTCACATTTAGAAATTCTCTTCAGGCCTTTTGTTAAAAGGTTAAATGGACAGTTATATGCTAAGTATTAAAATCAAAAAGTATTCTACTTCTAGTGGAAAAGATAAATAGAGTTGTTAAGGATCAGTCACTCACAATAATGAACTAAGTAATTACTAGTGATAGATGTGTTTTAGTTGTAATGGAAATGAGATCATATACAAAAGTTGTAGTACTTGTCATAAGATGCAAATAATTTAGGAAGAAAGAATAATTTAGAAAGCAGACACACACACACACACATACAGAGTGTACTGTACTTGAATATATACAAGTGCCAAGGTTATGGTTGAAAGAGAGTGACAGTATACTGCACAGTATGTGTAGATCATGCATTTGTAAGTTATTTTTTCCCCTTATACTTGGCTGCATTCCTCTAGAAATGAAGAGTCTTATGTAACATTAGAGGAACTTTACAAATAGAACTTTAAAAAATTACCCTGCTTTGTTTGGGTGGCTAACTTTATACCAATATTATCATTTCCTTAAATTTGATTAGAATGAAACTAATGGAAAATATTGTATAAGAAAAATAGGGGAGGGCTGGAGATTTAGCTCAGTGGTTCTGCGCCTGCCTCCCAAGCGCAAGCTCCTGAGTTTGATACCAGTAACCATATACAATGCTGGGCGTGGTGACTCACGCCCACCAGCCATCAATATCACATACCACAGTGCTGGGGGTGGTGGCTCACACCTGTTATCCCAGCACTTGGGAGGCAGAGACAGGAGGATTGCTGAGTTCCAGGCTTGCCTGGGCTACATAGTGAGCTCAGGGCCAGCCTGAACTACAAAGCGAGACCCTGTCTCAAAAAAAAAAACCAAACCAACAAAAAACAAAAAAACAAAAAACAGGAGAAATACAATTTTTTCCTAAAGATTTTAGTTAAAAAAGATATCCCATCCTAATGTAATTTAAAATGTTCAGCACAGGACAATTAAAATTTTTGAAAATTATGACAGCATTTGTTTCGATCAACTTCTAATGTAAATCTTAGTCACAGTTTGTGAAAATTAATTCTGATGATATTTGGAATGTGAGTGTTGGTATATTTGTTTAAACTATTTACTTGTGAGCTTCTTCTGAATATCTTTTTTAGCTTTTACTGCACCATAATTTTTAATTTGGAGAAAGAAGGACTAAATTTGTTTTTTAAATAAATGCTCTTTAAGATGGAAACCCTGGGCTGGAGATTTAGCTCAGTGGTTCCACTGCCTGCCTAGCAAGCGCAAAGTCCCTGCTTCCATCCTGGTAACCACATACAATGATATGATCTTGGGCGTGGTGACTCACACCCACCAGCAATCAGCACCACACCCCACAGTGCTGGGTGTGATGGCTCATGCCTGTCATCCCAGCACTCCGGAGGCAGAGGCAGGAGGATTGCTGAGTTTGAGGTTTGCCTGGGCTACATAGTGAGCTCAGAGCCAGCCTGAACTACAAAATGAGACCCTGTCTCAAAAAAAAAAAAAAAAAAAAAAAAAGATGGAAACCGTAAGTAACTTTACAGAAGGAAAGATTTCAAGTTGGAAGCTAAGAAGAATTTTTATGTGATATGGGAGTAGATCTACCCACACTGAAGTCTGGGGTGACTGAGAGGCCATAAAAATGCATGGTCTGCTGAAATTTCTCAGTAATGGAAGAAGCCTATTTTACAGTTTCTTGTCATCTCCATTTGAATATCTGTCTGAATATCTCAAATTCAGTGTCTTCACAATTCTGCACGAGTTTATAGGTAGTAGGTGCTCAAAAACATTTATCGAATAAATTAAAAACTAAATGGAGCATCCCAAACTTCTTCTGAATTTCTTTTTTTATGAAATTGCTCTTGAAAACTCAAATCCTTAATCAGCTCCATTTTCTTCCATGTCTAAACAGTTTTATAAAAGCCTGTTGACATTTCTTCTGTAATGACTCTCAACTCCACCTCATTTACAACACATATTTATTGCATGTACAGTATATTATTTGCCACAAACAAGAACAGTATGACTTATGCCTCCATGGAGCTGGGCATTTTGTAGGGAAAACTTGGTCTTCTGTCCATTCCCTTCTCACCTGGACTTTTGTAATGTAAAACATCTACATTTCTCTTAAAATTATAACTTCTTTTTACCTTTTTTTTTTGAGACAGGGTCTCGCTTTGTAGTTCAGGCTGGCCCTGAGCTCACTATGTAGCCCAGGCAAGCTACCGTGAACTCAGCAATCCTCCTGCCTCTGCCTCCTGAGTGCTGGGATTACAGGCGTGAGCCACCACGCCCGGCACTTCTTTTTACCTTTTTGAGTAATAAATACATTGCAAAGCTCCCCACTCTCAGCAATGGACTTGGAAATCTCTTATTCTGGTGTTTCACAGTCTGATGTAAACAGATATGTTCATTAACTTTTCTCCTGAGCTGTTTTTATACAAACTAGCCTTTCTGTCAGTTCTCCATGTGACCACCTTCCTACCACTCAATGAATGATCTTCTCTTATTTCATAGATAATAGGAAACAGGGAGATAGTTTGTTTGCACTAGAGAAATGGGCCAAGAGATAGAGGACGGGGAGTGAGGAGAGGGAAAGGGAGAAAAATAATTAAGATGTGTTATGTGTATGCACAGACTCCTCGGGATGAGCGTAATCATTATGTGTCAGAGACCAGAAGAGAATCGAGGTTTAATTGGCCTCCTCTGAGCACAAAGGAGAAAGGTGGCCACCTGTTGCATATTAGGGAAATAGGTGGGGTGTGCCGCCTATTGCATATTAGGGGGAAGTTAAGGCAGCTGAGGTTAGGTTGTTTCCCAGAGACTCCACTAATGGCTGCTGGAAAGCAGATGAGTCCGGTTACCCTGACTGCTTGTGCCCGTGTTTGGGGGAGTGAAAGCAGGTGAGCTGAAGGTTGGGGGTTTCTCTACCTGCCAGAGGCACCGGCCCACCTGGTTGCCCCAGGCAAACAGAGAGACCAAAGTAGCAGGTTTGGGGCCCAGAACAAGGCTGGATGGGTTTGTTGGCCACAGGTGGTGCCCCGCGTGGGGCTCGGGACCGGGCTTCCCTGCAGTTGGGGCCGCCTACAATTATGCATTGCAAACATGTACTAGTAAAAAAGTGAAAAGTAAAAAAAAATCCTCAACTTTCAAGGACAGTTGTGTACGTTTCCTGATTCTGCCAAACAGCAATTTTTCTTCTTTAAATTTCTGTTATGGTTTAGGTCTAGAATGTCTGTCCAAAGCTTCTCGTGTTCAGAGGAGGGGCTTCTGGAAGGTGATTGGGTCATAGGGCTCTTGAGCTGACTGGCAGTTAGCAGACTGAGCCTGGTTGGAAGTGGGGACCCCCCCCCCCCATCTCCTGCTCTCTGCTTAGGAGCTGCAGGGTTGTGCGAGCGCTTCCTGTGTGGGGGCCCTCCGCCGTGCTATTTCTCCTCACAGCTGGCCAAACACGGAATGAAGCCACCTGTGAGCCCAGATAAATCTCTTCATTAAGTTGCTGGGGTTGGGGGATCTATCCAGCAACATGAAAGCGCTGAAGACAACTCCCACGAAGTGTCTCGGTCTCACGTCTCTTACCAGTTTATTTTATTTTATTTTATTATTATTATTTTTTTGCTTTTTGGAGACAGGGTCTCGCTTTGTAGTTCAGGCTGGCCCTGAGCTCACTATGGTGCCCAGGCAAGCTGCCGCGAACTCAGCAATCCTCCTGTCTCTGCCTCCCGAGTGCTGGGATTACAGGCGTGAGCCACCACGCCCAGCATTATTTTACCAGTTTATTTTTGAGACAAGGTCTCGCTTTGTAGTTCAGGCTGGCCCTGAGCTCACTATGTAGCGCAGGCAAGCTGCCGTGAACTCAGCAGTCCTCCTGCCTCTGCCTCCCTAGTGCTGGGTTTACCAGCGTGAGGCACCACGCCCAGTCCTCTTACCGGTTTTGACCTTAAGTTTTAGTTTGTTTACTGTGGAGAACGTGCCGCACACTGCTGCGTGGCTCGGGCACCTAGCGCAGGCCTTGAGTACAAGAAGCTGAAAGAGGGAAGAGGAAACCTGGCTGTGCCTGGCAGTGCTGCTTGTCTCCTATGGGGATCTAGGATTTCATAACATAGTCTAATCATATTTTAGCTTTAAAACGTATTTGATTCACATGGATTTTCATAAATGACATTGAACTTATTTTACGGAAACTATTTTGTCAGAAGGCCGAGATTCTTATGAGACTAAACTGTGAGGAGTCACTTGTATTTTGTAAACCATGTTTTTAGACACGCTAAAACGTAACTTAAAAGTTCTAATTGCAATGTCAAAGCAGAGGATCCAATGGAAATACTTTCTTCTGATAGGGAATTGCCTAGGTGAACTCTATATATGAATACCTCGAAACTTACAAAATTAATAACTCTTTAGGCCGAAAGTATCTTTTGGCTGGTTGATGATTCAAAAGCGTTTCTCACATTTGCCCTTTCCACATTTCCCGTTTCATTGCACTGGACACTGCTAGAGTATTGGATCCTAGAGATGCTCTGACACAAAGCTTCTAAGAGGACTGTAGATCGATGTCCCGAGTCAGGGAACCCCCAGGCTTGTCCACAGTTCACAGAACATTGCGATGGGGGGTCATATATTATCTGTCTGTGCAAAAAAGAACTGGAGCATGAAAATGGCCGAAGGACAAAGATAAACTGGGGCAACTGTATCCCTATGAGTGGGCATAACACATGCCACGGGGTGGGGGTGGGGGATCTACTGCTGTAACTTTTCTCGTAAGACTTGATCACTTTCATCATTTGGTGGGTTCTTCCCTTTATGAAAGATGTTCACCACGTATAATGCATGTGGCCTTTATAAACTCTATGGTCTGACACAAATGTGCTCTAAAATGAAGAACACCATGTCATTTGATGAGATACATGTCTCACTGCATTTTATAAGTTTAATAACAGTTCACTTCACAGAACGAAAGCTTTGTTCTCTTAGAAACAACGCAGAAATGGTTATGCCATTGTTGGGATGCCGTCTTTCCCCTGGAGCCCGGGGAACTCTTTTCTCTAAATTTGCTGCTATGGGATGAGGGCGGGTGACTCCCTGAGCAGACCCCTGTCCAGATGCACTGTACTGGATGCCGAGCCGTGTCGGCATCCCAGGGGTGAACATATTTGTTTTAGAACAATTGCATTGCTCTCATTCTTTATTAATTTATTCATTGCCATGTTCTATTAAAACTGCAACTAAAGGGAGCATTAACACAGGAGAAATGGATTCAATCTCAGAGAAGCAGGTCTTTTCACTTCCAAAGCATTAAACTGAATTGGCTAAATGAGAAGTTCTTTGAAGACAGCAAGTGAGAAGTGGTTTGGGGAGCTGACCAGAAGACTTTTGCAGAGGGAATCCTGGGGAATATGGCCTTTCTTGGACCCTATGCTTGAATTTCCTCAAGGCAACAGATTTTCTTCAATCCTTTGGGTGTGTTAGATGTTCCAGGAGTTTACTCTGATAGAAAAGCTACAGGGATCCCAGTGGCAGGGTGAGGCCAGAGTGCTTCGTGTGTTGTTCCTTCCAACTTGTGTAAATAGGCCTAGGCAGGGTTCATGGAAGGACCCAGGAACTCTGGTGCCTCTGGTGCTGTGGGGCATGATCAAAATATACCGTGTGTGTGTAAATTAAAAAAAAATACAGTAAAAGGCACCTACCTGTGAATTCCCTTAAAATATTTTGAACATACTTTTCCTATTGTCTTGCCACTTCCGGAAGCAATTCTGAAAGTGCTTATTCTTTCTCCTTTTTTTGGGACTACAAAAATTTAGACATTATTTTAAATATTTTTAAATACATGAATTTTTGTAATTACATTTATTTAAAATAAATATAAATCTACACAAAGATCAAGAACGTTAAGTACGAGCTTCATGCATATGCATACTAAAATTATTGTAAGTTAATTATTTGTAATATATTTTTTTTGTTTGTTTTGTTTTTTTGAGACAGGGTCTTGCTTTGTAGTTCAGGCTGGCCCTGAGCTCACTATGTAGCCTAGGCAAGCCTCGAACTCAGCAATCCTCCTGCCTCTGCCTCCCGAGTGCTGGGATTACAGGCGTGAGCCACCACGCCCGGCACTGTGGTATGTGGTTTTGATGGCTGGTGGGCGTGAGTCACCACGCCCAGCATTGTATGTGGTTACCGGGATCGAACTCCAGACCTTGTGCTAGGGAGGCAGACACTGGAAACACTGAGCTAAATCTCAGGCCCAATTACTTGTAATATTGGTGTTTATAAACAAGTAAAATAAGAGCCTGTATCACAGAAGTATATGAGTAACAGAATCATGAATTTAAATAATTCATATTAAGGTTTAAATCAATTGCTTTAAAAAAATAAAATCTGAGATTTTATCAAGATTAAAAAAATGAATAGATGACTGAAACCTATAATACCATAGATAATATTTTCAACAATGTTTCTGATGAGATTCTAATTTCAAATGAAATTGCTTCTGTCTTTTTTTTGAGGTAAAGTGTATATACAAGTTACCACTTTGACATTACCTACAGTTACATTATTGCATTTCCATCCAGCTCCAGAACTTTTCCAGCTTCTCCAAATGAAGCTCTGCTCAGCACGAACAAATCCCTGACCTTCCTTCTTGGCCCTCAGCAAGCGCTGCTTTGTTCTCCTGTTTCAAGTCATCTCTTGCTGGAACCCTATACCACCTATTCTTTCATTGTGAATTTATTTTACTTGGCAGAATGTCTTGAAGTTTGATTTGTATCTTAGTATATATCAGAATTTCTTTCCTTTTCACAGCTGAGATACATATATAAAAATGACTTTGGGCTGGAGATTTAGCTCAGTGGTTCTGGCACCTGCCTCGCAAGCACAAGGTCCGGAGTTCAATCCCGGTAACCACATACAATGCTGGGCGTGGTGACTCATACCCACCAGCCATCAATACCACATACCACAGAGCCGTGTGTGGTGGCTCACACCTGTAATCCCAGCACTTGGGAGGCAGAGGCAGGAGGATTGCTGAGTTCCAGGTTTGCCTGGACTACATAGTGAGCTCAGGGCCAGCCTGAACTACAAAGAGAGACCCTGTCTCAAAAAAAAAAAAAAAATCATCTTATTTTATCTGTTTCATTGAGGAATAGAAGTGTTCTTCTCAGAACAGTAATTCTTGGATTAATGATTTGGTTGAATGAGGCATTGCATATTTAATCTGTGCGTTCATAACCTATTCATGTTTTGAAATAGAGTAACGAGTATCTGGTTAAAATACAAAGAACCCTAAAAACTCAAGCCATGCTCTCCATATTCTTGTGCTCTTCCTTTATCAATTCAATACAGCAAGACTGAAAATATTTGGAAAAGATTGATCCATACTGATCAAGGAGAGACTTTGGAAGTTCTTTTACATGAGTGTCTTTAGTTGTACTCTTCAGGCTACTTTAGTGTCCTGAATCAAATAAAAACATTCACTTCCATGATGGTTTTGATAAACTAGAAGTCATACAATGCCAGGTCTGGTCAGTAAGGTAGATGAAGACATGCAGTAATGCTTTCATGATTTTGCCTTTCCATTGGATTGCACTTGGTAGCAGTATTTACTTTTTTTGAACCACATCTCATATTTTTATCATGACTCTTGAAGACACCTAGAACTTTCAGAACTGCTTCAAGAAATGACAAGGACACTGGGACAAATATTTTAAGTGTGGGGAAATATTTTGAGGTGGGTTAATAGCAATGTGTCTTTTTATATTAAAAACTTTATTAAGCTAAAAATTTGCATGCCACATAATTTTCAAATTAAAATGTGAGATTAATATATTTTAGCATGTTAACTGAGCTGTGTAACTATTACCACAGTCAAATTTAGGTAATTTTTATTATCCCAAATCAAATTGCTCTATTTACTAGCTAGCAGTGTATCTTTTATTGTAATAGTTTTTTAAAATTTAAATTTCACAAAAAAATTAAACTTCACTGTATCATTTGATCATTCCTTATTAACATCTTTAGGCCTAAAAATAGAAACAGTTCTATAGAAATTAGAAGGAAAAAGAAAACAAGAAATTAGAAGGAAGATCTATGTTCAGCCATTTAAAAGATGATTTTTCAGTTCTTATCAGTTGGTTAAGTAAACATTCTTAAGGATAAACCTGGTACATAATTTTATTTTCAATGCTTCTATTATTTTGTAGTGGCTGTCAAGGGTACCATTTTGATAAGGTTATGAGGAGGACAGTGATCAATTGGTGATGTCTGTCATGAACAAGGGAAAAGAAAAGAGGAGTACAGCACATTTAATTACTTGGCATATGCTTTTTACATGTCTTGTTATCCTTTATAATGATGACTAATAGTCAGAATGGCTTTGTTCCTTAATGTCATGTATACACAAGTGAATATCTGAAAAGCCATTTATAGCCCAATGGATGGTATTCGTAACAAATCAGTAAGTCAATAATTAGTATGAAATAAAGGAAATATTACCACCTTCATCACAAAATTGGGGAACCTATCAAGTTTAGGTATAGGATTATTTTTCAAAGTAATGATTACTTCAAGGCAGCATTTAAAAATCTTTCTACAACATAGAAGTAGCACATTAGGTAATTTCGAATTTTATACTCTTAATGTTTATAATCATGAATAAATTATATAGAACATACAGAATATATTTCTTCTTTCATGCTTGCCTCCAACTTGAATTTATGATAAATACATGTCTCCATCAAGTTGGAGCCATCAAAAGAGACAGTTTAAATGACAGTAAGAAACTGGGGAGGAGGAGAAAGAATCTTTGCCTGGGTGAGCACACTAGCTTATAGGATAATTACACTCTCGGTAAATTATGAATGTTGCCAAATTGCATTTCCTATAGGCAGAGAAAAATGTTGAAATATGAGCTTATGCAGGTGTTTCATTATCAAGTCTAGAGATTTTATTAAATAAAACTTTTCCCTTATAGAGAAATATTCAGATGAAAGTATAGATTTATAAGAAACATCTGTTGATTTTTAACTTGCTCAACTCCATTACTTTTTCTGTTTACTCTTCCCTGGCTTTTCAGAGGGGGATCAGTTCTCTCGGACTCAGGCCCGGTGGCCTGTGGCCTGTGGCCTATGGCCTGTGGCCTGTGGCTGGGCCGGGAACATGGCTAACACCTAAGGAACTAAGAGGGTGATTGTTTCAGAGTTAGGTGTGTAACAGCCTGGGTCTACAAAAAGGTCTAGTAGCCACGTGGTTAGTACTAAAACGATTAGGAGAGAAACCAAGTTTATGTCCAGTTTGCTTGTGTCCATTTTTTAGGGAAAGTTTGATGAAGAAGGCAACCCCAGAAAAGGGATTGAGAGAGGAAGACAGAGTAGCATTCTTTGAGTAACTGGTAAATGGACTGAGAGTCCATGAGCCATTCTTGCCCTGTACTTTTCATCTCTGTCAATCAGTTCCTTTAGTTTAAGGCTTGCAGAGTTAGATTTTTGCTATTTGCAACCAAAATACCAGATTAATAAGTGTCCATGGCTCTATAATTCTGAAATGTATTTCACAGAACTCACTTTAAACTTTGGCTAATATTGTATACATATAGAGATCCTAGGCTTCCAGTATTCTCAGTGTCATATCCTTATTTATAGTGTATAAAATTTAAGAGCACACATGATTTATGTATATAAAATTCAAATGACTACTAGTATATTTGGATTGCTTTCAAATATTAAGATTATGATACTTATTATTTTGTAGTGATGGCAAGAATAATGACATGACTATCTTAACTATTATGATAGGGGTCATATTTGGATATAGTTATCATGGCTGATGGACACCAGATCATAGTGTCCTAAATGTGCTCTACTGATAAATGGAAACATGCACATTAGCACTTCTCAGTGTTAATCACTTACTGCTCATGGCTGTACGGCCACATTTCATTATTAAATAGTGACTTGAAAGTCAGGCTAACAGTTGGCTTCCAAACTGCCCTGCAGAGTTATAGCACTCGACAGAGCTGTGGGATACCTCCTGAGTTTCACGTGGGCTGCGATAGCAGTGCTCTCCCAGGTACCCATGAGTGGAGTTTGTGATTGGGGTGACTGCACGGGGAACATTACGTGTGCACCAGCTGTGGACGAGGAGTGTACCTGAAGAGACTTCCATGCACCTCCCCTTCCCTCCCTCTTCCCCACTGCCCCACCCACACTTCACACTCTCGTGGGAGAGATGGACATTGGACACGCACAGGCAGCTTCTGACGAATTTCCTCCTTAGCCCTACTGGATTGAAAAACTCACGAGAAAGGAAAATGCAGCGCACAGTGGGACCACATTGTCCCAGTGCTGTGATGGGACTAGACACACCTCTAAAACTCAAGACCCATCTTGAGGCTTGTAACTGTAGTTTAAGGTATTTTTTATTCATATCAATCTTTCCTTTTAAGATGGTATAGACTCTGGCTAAAATTGTTATTTACTTAATAGTAACAATGAATCTTGACTATGTGCAGCACACGTATGTTTTTTCCTTTAGTAACTGGTTAATTATGCGTTCCTTCAATTTCTTTTTATTGGTTGTGACATGAGAGACTGTCACATGCATCTTTGATGGATTACTGGCTATGAACAATTTGATCATTTTTTTCTGATAATACTGGAATCTTATGATGCTACATTTATATCCACACTTCTTTTGTTATTGGTGTCATACATTTAAATTATATGTGTACTTTCAATCCAAGAAGACATTACTATTATTGTAAAGTGAATATTGATTTAATTTATACAAACATTTACTCACTCTTTATCCATTGTTTTTCATTTCTTTTTTGTACAGCATTTTAGTGACACTTTTCCTTCTTCCTGAAGATATCCTCTTATAATTATTTAGGGAAGGTCTGATTAGATATATGACTTGTTTTTATTTCTGTGAATATTGCCTTTATTTTATCTTTACTTTAGAATGATTTTTCCTATATAATTAAGGTTTTCTAGCTATTTAATTTTCATTGTGTTTGGCTTTATCCTTTTTACCAAGAAGCTGTTTTCAGCTTTATTATTATTCCTTTGAATTTACATCTATCATGTATTTAGTGCTTTTAATTATTTTTTTTAGTTTATTTTTATCTTTATTGATGCATTGTATATACACATCATGATGACACTCAATCTTGGGAATTTGTATCAGTATATAACATGATTTAATTCTCTATTTTTTCTCATTCTCCTACCCACCCCACACTCCCCACCCCCTAAATACATGAGCTTTGTTTCCCTTTTTTTATTACCAATCACATTTTCCTTAATCCATTACTAGTGATTTTAATTCTTTTTGAGGTTCTTCACACTAAATGAAGGGATGATAGTTGAAAATATTTTAGTTTTATTTATTTTTTCTGGTACCAGAATTGAACTCATGACCTTGTGCTTGCAAGGCAGGTAGTGATGTCACTGAGCTAAATCCCTGGCCCTAAAAATGTTTTATAAGAAATGTTATGAAATGATCCATCTCAACCCCAAATATCCAAATAATTAGAACTGAATACAAAAGCATTTTATTTAATAGTATATCAAATAAAGGTAACAAGTTTTATCAAATCTAATAAAAGAAAATTTGTTATACTTACTGCATAGTGCAGTGAGTGGTGAAGCAGGGATACAAGTCATTCTGTACATTTTATTTTTTTTAGTTTTTTTGAGACAGCATCATGGTTTTCAGTTCAGGCTGGCCCTGAACTGGCCCTGAACTCACTATGTAGCCCAGGCAAGCCTCAAACTCACAGCAATCCTCCTGCCTCTGCCTATCAAGTGCTGGGATTATAGGCACGAGCCACCACACCTGGCCTCTTTGCATTCATTCTCATGGTAGCATCTCCTACCACTCCTGAGACTTCTACTGACTTTCAAACCTTGTTTATAAAAATGTGGGTTACCCTGTGTTGTTTCCCATTAGAGAGTGCTAACATTTTTCTGCCAAGGATGCAGAGTGGAGGTTGAGCAGGCCGACCTGCTGAGCTGTGCTAAGGGTGAATTGCATTTAAACCTTTTTAAAGTCTGTAGCCATTGTTTCTGTTCCCAATCTTAGGGTCTCGCTCTGTAGGTCTTTGAACAAAGAACACGGTGTATGCACTGGGAAAGTTCCCTCTGGTAGGCCCTTCATGCTAATCTGTAGTGTTCAAAGCTTTGAAAGACTGGAAAATATTCTATTTCAGAAGCTTCTGCTTCCAGACCTCTGTGCTTTTTTAACATGACAAAGACTCCAGGGAGATACTAGCCATGACTTGAGGTCTCCTAATTTTTCAATTATGTCACCCTAATTCTCTGGAACTCTCAAAGTAAGGTGAAGATTTCGACCTTCAGATCAAAACCAGAAATGCTTTGCCAGAACAAAAACTCCATCAGTGACCCAACCATGAAAGAGTTGACTTGAACTAATGACTTCCTTAAGATCAGAGTCCTTGTTTTTCTGCTCTCTTAGCACCTGATTTGCTTCAGTCCGAGGTAGTCCTTAAATCCTCTTTCAAAAAGGCCATTCTCTTTCCCTGTCTGGAGCAATGTTGTATTTCTAAATTTACCTCTTCCTCGGCGCTTTTATTAGTCCTCTTCTCATCAACTTCCCCTCATTAAATTGAGCTTTCGTTCTTTGTTTCTCCATTGAATAAACTTTTGTGTAGATTCATTCACATTTTTCTTCTACTTTGTACAAGTCATGATGATTTATTAATGCAACAAGAGTACTAGAAAGCAGAGAGTCATTGGAAGATCTTGTTGACCAGACATGAAGCTGCACGATAATCAGGATGGGGCAGCCCGTGAGACAATTTTATCAGCTGGTAAGGACAGTGAAGAGGTAAGAAAAGTGGTATTAAGAAGTACAGCAGTTTTGGGTTAGTGCTGGCCAAAGTTAAGACTTAAAAGCGTTCATCACCAGGGCTGACTCAGATACAAATCAAGTGCTTCTGTCATCCATTATTCTGGCATATCATTCCTCTATTGATTTTTAAAAATAATTCTTTATCAACCCTAGAGATTTTCCGTTTTAAACATGATGAAGTACTTCTGGGTACTTCTAAGGGCACTGAAAATATTTAGAGTGGAGAAGACTTCAGTAGCATTGAGAGCTGCTTTCAAATACCAAGCCTTTTTCTCTCTGAATGTGGTGTTGAGATGATACAAGACTAGGACTCCTTGGAAGACTTAATAGAGTAAGAGACTTCATCTCATGACAAAGTTAGCATTTATTATGCAAAACCACATGTGGGGGTTTAAAAAAATTATTTTTGTCTCTTTAGTGTTTAAGACAGTATCCAACACATAACAAGCATGTGAAAATACATACTGAATACATTAATTAATAATAAATGCATTACAGTGCCCTCTAGTATCATGTGAGATGAATATAAGGGTGAACTAAACAGTTATTAAGCTATAATTTATATGAATGCTATATCAAACACATTATATATTTTTAGGGGAAATTTTTAAAAATCAGCACTTAACTTTATTCATTTTTCTTGATTTTTTTTTTTTGAGACAGGGTCTCACTTTGTAGTTCAGGGTGGCCCAGAGCTCACTGTGTAACCCAGGCTAGCCTTGAATTCACAGCAATCTTCCTGCCTCTGCTTCCTGAGTGCTGGGATTACAGGCACGAGCCACTACGCCTGGCACTGTGGTGCGTGCTACTGGGGATTGAATTCAGGACCTTGCACTTGTGAGGCAAATGCTGGATCCACTGAGCTAAAGACATGGCCCGAAGTAATGGTTTTTAAGGAGTGCTAGCTAACAGTCCATTGCTAGGACACTCTTGGATTACAAGCCCACTTCTTCAGAGTCCATGCTGAATTTCAGACTCCTCAGTGCTAGGTTACTATTTGTCTTCTTCACATTTTCCGCCGATGTGTCCTTGTCACCTGGATTTGTTAGTCCTGTTTTTCATTCAGATAGTTACATGTATACTCTTCTCTTTCAAAGATGACCCTCATGCCAGGTCATAAAGGTGAAACATTTGCTCATTTTGATCTTTGTGTGTTGCTTAAAGGCTGAAATACAAATGCAAATGAACTAAAAAGATGAACATTTTGCAGTCATTGTGCCTTCAGAGCTTGCATTCAGGGGTAGCTGATCATGTTGTTAATGCATACTCCTTGTCTGACTTCATTTTCCTAGTTATTCTATATACTGACAGAAGTTGGTTGTCTTTCTCTGTGTTCTCTGCAGCAAATCTATTGGATGGGATTTGTAATTTAGATCAAGCACCATATTGTGGAAAAATTGCTGGTCTGGAAGTTCTGGCTGAAGTTAGGAAACCTACCCATCAGTTCAGCTAGATGGATCCGATGATCCATTGTGCCCTACACATTGTGTGATTCTACTATACAGTTGACACATGATAACTACAACTTCTAACAAATAATTTTAAAACAAATTTGGGTATCTAGAAAATGATTTTCCAACATCTTGAGTTAGGTTTTTTTTTTTTTACTGTTTAGATTTAGATAATCTGGCTCAAATTTATACATGTTAGCAGTTTTATTTTGTAGCACTACAGTATTATTTATTTTTTCTAAATTCCATCATGCTTCCTGTTTTGATCAAACAGCACTATTTTAGAAAAATACTTTGCTAAACATTTTCTATTTACTTTAACATAAGAGTGTTGTCCTTTGAAAATTCTGTGGATCATGCAGAAAAATGACATTTCATCTGTTATAATAATTCTATTATTATTATTTTTTTAGCAAGTGAATCTGGGCTGGTAAGTAGGATAGGGGGTGAATAGAATCAATGTAAAAAATACAGCCAGGGAATAAGATAAATGTGGAGAATCTTTTGGTAAAATACCTTAGGCAATCCATCTTCCAATATCCTGATTTTGATGACCAGTTGCCCAAGTGTTAATGACTAAATTCGATGAAAAGAAGTTCAGTGTTTTAAGGTACTATTTTCATCAGAAAATTCTAATTGCTAGAAACCCTTCTCACACTGAATTGGAACCTTTCTTGCTTTTGAAGTTCTGCACTTTGTTTTTAGCTTTAAAATTTGGACTTCTTGCTGGGTGTGGTGGCTCACGCCTGTAATCCCAGCACTCGGGAGGCAGAGACAGGAGGATTGCTGAGTTCCAGGCTTGCCTGGGCTACATAGTGAGCTGAGGGCCAGCCTGAACTACAAAGTGAAACCCTGTCTCAAAAAAAAAAAAAATCTGGACTTCTCTAGAGTCAATCTCATCCCGTTTCTAGATCAGTCTTTCAGCAAAGTCTTTAGTGCTCCTTCTTCTGCTCTTCTTTCCAAGACTCAGTGTCTTCAGTTTCTTAGTATTTTGGTCACCCTCTGGAGGCACTTCAACTTGTGCATATATCATTTTTGTTAACTTTTTATTGAAAAAGTATGATAAATTCATAGGAACTTGAACAGAAATCTACAGGGAAATCATATATGACCTTCATTCATGCTCCCCACAGTAGCACCGTGTACTGCAACGTATAGCATTATACTGCAATGTTGAACCCAGGAAGGTGCCTATGGGAGGGGTCCGCTTAAGTTCTGTATGTGCCCATTTGCCAGCACTGATGGCCTCATCAGGTTGACCCACCGCTCTGCTAATGACATCTAGTACTTTATTAGCTCTCCCAGGGCTTAAGAGCGCCGGTGCATTTGTTTCAACCAGGCCTGAGTTCGACCTTGAGGAGAGATCCTCTTGAATTGTTTTGAATGAAGTCTTCCTTACTTGTTTAATTGTGTCCAGTTCTTTCTTTCTTGGACATTGCAAAAATGTTTCATTTTGATAAAACACATATTTTGGTGAGACTAACTTGAGTATGAGTTTACAGCTGTAACCTATGTTTTGCTTTTCTTCTGGCAAAGAAGATTATTAAATGTGTGAGGGCCAAGCATGTAGCTCAGTGGTAACAGCACCTGCCTGGCAAGTGCAAGGTCTGGAGTTTGATCCCCAGTTGTGGAAAAAAACCCAAAGAACAAAAATAACCCAAATTATTAAATGTGTGGTCATGTCAAGGGGTTTTAGGAGAATTTGATTAGGGGTCTCTCAAAGCACAAAAGCAGGGAGAAGAGATGTAGCCAACAGCTTCTTCATATGTAGATACAATGAGTATGTCTGTATGTATCATGAGGCTCTGGGTATTTTTCACACCTGTGTTGTCCTGTTTGCCCTGTTGGAACTAGATTTGGTTTTCTTGTAGAAATAGTTTACAATTTTACCTAGTTTTGATCTTAACTCAAATCAAAATGTCTAACATACTTAGGGATCAGCATTCTGGGAGCTTCCTACTTCAAGGATTGAACGATGGCGGGGTACACAGAGCACAGAAGGAAGTAGGGGGTTTGAAGAATTTTCCCTGTTGATACGGATCACTTCTCTCCACACCCTCCATTCCTACCCATACAAACCTCCTTCATTTCTATGTGCACTACAGAAATGGCCTTTCAGCGGATCCCAGGCTTCCTCCCCTCACTACAGTGATCTTTTAGAAATTCCCTTTCAGTATGTCCCTCTTTCATTCTGAACTTTCCAATGACTTCTCAACATGTTCAAAATAAAACTCAAATAATCTCAAGGGCTTTTAGGACTTTAGTGAGCAGGCCTTTCGTGCACCTGATTTTCTAGACTCAGCCCCTTCTGGCTTTATAATGGCTGAGGCTTTCTTGCATTTGCTACGAAGCCTGGTACACTTCCATTCCGTCTGGTTGTAATGGTTCCCTCAATGTATTCACTGTTACCTTCTTTACCAAATAGGTCATTGCTCAAATGTCCCCTCCCCCAAAAAGATGCACTCTAAAAAGCTTCCTCTCAAGCACTTTTACTGCTTTTTAGTATTTTCCCACAATTTTCCATATCTAAGTCTATAAAATTCTTTTCTGATTTTTACCTCTTCTACTAGTCTGTAAATGTGAGACCAAAAGCTTCATGCTGTCACTGGGTCTGAAGTACCTAGAATAGTGCCTGGCATTTAGCAGCATGCGGTGCATTTGTATTGAACAAATGAATAAAATTTGACCTGCAGATTGATGAGACCTGTGAAAACATGGATTATATGAATAAGGAGTCATTGTGCAAATTAGCATAGATGACACTGTATCTCAGATAGCTCATAGTTACACAGGCTCCGTATGATACAGCAAAGTACTAAATGCAATGTAGAACATTCTATGAAAACTTGTACTCCAAATTCCAAATAACATCTTTACAGATGGCTTTTTGGAACATAGCATATTTTAGTTGGGCTTAGCTTGCCTTTCCATAAATTTCAGTAGTATATTTTCGTAAGAAAATTACTAAGATTTCTATGGGATGTTTACTAGATGTTGTTTCTAAGATTATGCTATTTCTGGAGAAATGAAGTCTTCCCTGGTAACCACCAACCCTCTTGGTGATAAAGATAAGAGGTCTTTGACAGCAACATTACTCAGAGTTCAGGTGATTTGTTCATTTGGAGTGGGAAAGTGGTCATCATTTAAGGATCTGGAGAAGAGGGTAAAAACTTCACAGTTACTTTGGAGAAAAAAATTAGTAAGAGGTGGATAAGATTCAGTCCTAAGAAGTAAATGATGCCCTCTTTCACCTGAGAAAGCACGTTCAGTAGGAACAGAAAGCCCACTAGTGACGACTGAAATTAGGTGAAGCGTAGGGTGCGGTGGCCATGCAGGAGTTCAGGGGTTAATTAGCACATTTGCAACTAAAATGCGGCAATATTCACAAATCTCATCTGCGGGAGAAGTTAGGTCTCATCACAGGCTGCATTGCCCTGGGGCATAATGGTTCAGGCATTGTAGAAGGGGCAGGGAGGACAGAAGTGGCATTTACGGAGCACTGCCTGTTCCAGACAGTCCAGCTATACACACACTTTGCCTGTTCAGGTGCCATTTACCTCAAAAGTAGGTACTTTTATGATCTGCGGTGCATGGATGGGCTGGTTGAGGCGAAAACTGGTTACAGAACACAGTGAGAACTCAGTGCTGTCATAGTTACTGAGGAGCTGTCGGAACCGGAAGTCAGCCCTGTCTCCTAGCCATTCTGGGATTATAGCTGCAAACAAGTGGGCATGCGCAGTGAGGAGCGTGTTTCAGGAAATTTCCAGTATTCGCATGCCGCTTTTGGAAGATTTTAAAGGCTTTGTGAGGGATTGAAGGCGAGATGGGAAGAACTGCAAGATGGGAATGATGTTCATATTACCTTTCACATCTGATGGTTCCTGTGCAGCATCTTTTATCATGAGCCATCCTTCTGTAAGGGTCTAGACCCTAAAGAGAACAGCTGAGGTTACTGTTATGGACACGCATCAACATGAATTTACAGCCAGTCATTCTGAAATAGTCTTTGCTCTTTGGGAGTTTTAAAGTTATTATCCATTTCAAATCTTCTTATTTATTTTATTAAATAAGGGATAGCTATTGCAATAAATCCAACATGGAAAACTAGGAACAGTGTAACAGTTGAATGACTGCGATATATAAATACTCTCATAATTAAAAAATTGTTCACCGTCTACAAACTGAACACTAATTCTGAGTAACTAGTTGTGTGCCGGTCTGGTGCCGGTCCTTCAGGACATGGTGGAGAGAATCCTGCTTGGGGCGCTTCTTCTGTCTTCTTGTTATTTCCTGAAGAAACTTTATTTGAGGCTTTTGGTCTGAGGTACGGAAACCTCAGACTGTGAGCTTTGCCTGGCTCAAAGGGTCTCCCTTTGTTCAAGTCGCTGAAGCTGAAAGTTTGTGTGAAGAGAGCTTTGCTCTTCTGCATGCTCAGAAGGCACGTAGGTGTGATTTACTCCAATTTAATGGGCGGTGATGGCCCTTCTTGCCGACTCCCTCCCACCAGGTCTCCAGACGCAAATCTCCTAATGAGCCTTCTGGTGAGTTGAGAGTGAGGATGTCCACAGGTTGGAAGTGCTGGACATGATAAACTGCAAATTTGAGTTTTCTGCAGTGATTGTATTCAATGAGTGCCAGTTTGCATTAAGGAGGACTGTCCTGCAACAAAGGTATTTATGCAAATACCTGATTGCCATGAAAGGAAAATGATTTCTGGATATGCTTTGACATGTGTTGCAGGTTTTAAAAGAATTTATATATGATTTTGTATTCATGACTGGTGCATATTTCTATATTATTATAGGAGACAGTATTCATGCTTTTGAGTTACACATGATTTTATACAACTATATAAAAACATAATTTACTGTGAACATTCAAGTACTTCAAGGACGGGTTGCTGAGGCTGCCTAGGAATTCTGGAGTCTGCTTGGTTGATTTTTGGCACGGGTGAAAGGCTTAGGGAGATGAAATAACCAGCTTGATCCATGTGTGTATACCTTTGCGTGGGCTGAATAAGAAAACAGGCAAAGTTGATGGTGTCTGCATTGTGCTGTCCAACCCTCCTCTACCGCTTTCTTCCTTTGCTAAAACTTGATTTCACAGTAGTGAGGGAACTGAAAATTGAGTGATCATCCTAGGAACCTGAGAGATGAAAATAATGTGCAATGAAGTTAGAGGACTAATGGTGAGAATTTGTATTTTCAGGGGGCAAAGAAGCCTTTTGTTTTTCTTAAATGTATTTTTCTGTAACTTCTATAAGCTCAATTGTTCTAGCATCTGTAAGCCCTTAGTATGCCAAAAAAATCCAGTATTTTCCCTATTTTTTTAAAGAAATCATAATGACTAGGCCTTATTCATAGAACCTAACAAGAATTTCCTACCTGCGTTTTTGAATATCTATCATGCTTTTTAAGTTTGAGCTCCTATGGAAGTACAATTTGAATTTGTATCATAAGGGAGAGATGAAGCCAAGCAAAGTTGTTTTTCCATCATGCTTTCTTTAAATATATATATGTGTGTGTGTATATATATATCCGTGTGTTATATATAACTTGTATTTGTAGTACTCTCATCAAATATTAAGTATATATTTTTAGGTGTGAAATGCCTCATGATCTTTATTCTGAGGATACGTTTAAAAGCAAAAAAAAAAAAAAAAAAAAAAAAAGGTGAGAGTGTGTACCAAATTGGTGAGAGTGTGTACCAGGCAATATGCATTTGTTCTACATAGGCAATTCTGGAGAAAAATATCCTTTGGCAAGCAATCAAACAATTTCAATGTAAAACTTAATGCAATAGGGTGACATATTTTAGCACAAATTAGATTAGTGAAATGAAATGCCCTGAGTCAGAAAAAAAAAAATGGAATGAGCTGAATAACAAGAGGCACTTTACAGTACTTCTTAGGTTACAGATTCTGCTATTTTGTAATTTGAATTCTCTTTAGATCATTAAAAATCATATATTGCCAATTCCCATTTGTTCTGGTTAATTATATAAAAGTAAAACAATAAATTCTGTTTATTTGGAAAGTCAAGGGAACGTCACTTTCTATAATGCTTTTTTTTTTTTTTTTGCTTTGTAAAATACCTTTAATCATTTCTTCAGTTTCTTTTGCTTCTATTCTTACTTTGATGCAGGGCTGCCGTGCAGGTGCGTGGGTACTGACATGAGCGATGGTGGGTGATGGATACATGAGAGGAGAGAGAGCTGGGGCTGCTGGGGTCGACAGCCTGCGGCAGGGGGAAAGTTTATTATGTACTCAGTACAACCAAGTTGCTGATCATCTATATTAAGTAGAATTTAAGAGATGCCTTCTTTTCTTGAGAAACTCTTATAGTTAATCATATTAGAAACAGGGTTACAAGTTAACTAGCTTCTCCCACAAGACATGTCATCAGGGATATGAACGGTGCAGGAGAAGGTACATGCTCCGTGCTGGCTCTAGCTGGGTGGGGAAAGACAGGGCGACACGAAGGGAGTGGGGAGGGGGGAAGTTCATAAACATTCTTGGTGGTCGTGGTGCTCTGCACGTCCATAGGCCCTGGTTCCTCAGGGTCTGTTTCATGTGCTTCTGACATTTTGAGCCTTCTGAGGAAGTTTTACCTGCTTCGTGTTAAATTTTGTTTTGAGGGGGAAGTTTATTTGTTAGTTCATGCCTCTGGGTATTCTCCAAGGAATCTGTAGTGGTTTACAATAGCAAATAGAATGAATAAGTTGATATGTACTCACATAAATCAACATGACCAGAAAACATAGACACAAAAGTAAAAAGGGTGGTATGACACTAAAAAATGCAGGTGACAGAGACAAAATTTTGTGTATGAATTTCATACCTGACTTTAAATTTCAAACAGTGAAAACAAAAAATGTAATGTGACTGTGCTAGTCTCATAATTATGAAAGTGACTGTATTTATACCTATAACAATATTTTAAGTCAAAAGTAATAGAAATGCAAACTCAAACTGTACACCAGAAACTGAAAATATTCATAAAGGGGGTGGTAGAAAGGCCTGATTTAACTAGAACTCTGTCTGATAGTCTCAAATATTCTTGAGGATTTCACTTCCTTTTTTGTGGATTTCCTATCAATCTTGTCACAAGTTGGGTGCTGCAGTACCTGTTTTGTTTCCTTTTAAGGTAAGGAAGTTTTCTTTCCATTTTGTTCAGTAAATTATCAGCACATTTCCCTGGTCTGTGCACTAGTCATAACCTGTGAGGTGGGTTGGCTTAGACTTGGTTTCCTAAACTGTCCCATCAAGTTAACTGGCTCATCTTAGACCTATCAGAGCCATCCTCGAAACTGGGCAGTGCAGTTCCCCTGGGTTTATCAGCTATACGGCCTAAGGTGGAGACCTAAACAGATACTAGAAATTAAGAAAGGGAAAGTATTGGCTATCCAAATGATCAAAGTGAAATGTACCCGTGTGATTTTATAATTTAATATTTATTGATGATAAAAGTCCCTTTGCTTCTGTATTTGGAAACAGTCACGATTGTCTAGCAGACTTCAGTGTTAAGTAACAACGAATGAGAAAATGATACCATAGTAACTATTTCTGTCATAGGTTCTAGTGAAGATAACTGGCCAATTTCATAAAAATGTTAAGTGTAGGTAGGCCTGTGGGGTTGATGTGTCCAGTTTAATCTGCACAAATTGTGCTGAAGTCTTTCTCTGCTTTTCATGATACTTCTCTTACTGCTGGTATTTGTACCAATACAGGAAAACTCATTGTCAGGCAAAATTTGTTAATATACAAAACTTTTCTTAATGGGAAAGGAACCATATTTTGGTTTCTTTGGGGGAATACATAGTTGAATGAGAATGTAATCATTGCAATTCTAGAGTTAAAAGTTTTGGATTTAGCTGGGCGTGGTGGCTCATGCCTGTAATCCCAGCACTGGGGAGGCAGAGGCAGGAGGATTGCTGAGTTCAAGGCTTGCCTGGTCTACGTAGTGTGCTCAGGGCCAGCCGGAACTACAAAGTGAGACCCTGTCTCAAAAACAAAACAAACAAACAAACAAAAACAACAAAAAAAACCCAAACCCCAAAAAACTCAAAAAAGTTCGGATTTAAATGTATGCTTTGAGGTCAAAGGTGCTGTTAATGGTGTGTTAAGGTATGAGAAAATAATATTTCTGACTCATGTGTTCACACACACACAAATAATATGTATCATGAGTTGATGAGACATGTTTTTAAGTATTTTTTTTTCCTCAAAATGTCTAGAAAAATTTTAAAGAGATGAAGGCTATTGCTTACAGAGGGAGGGCAAAGCCAACAATGAAAATATGTTTTAAAATGAAGTGAAACTTAAGGGTGGATTAGTAGTAATTATTAATTTATACTTTCTCTGTATTTTGACGACATCTGAATTATTTCTAAGCCTCAAAGGGCAGCCTCTGTATTTAGTCATTGGTCCCTAAATATCTGGCTTGGCTTTGCTTGAAGATTGTCCTTTTCTTTATAGATAGTGGTCTTATCAGGTAAATCAGTTCCAACTAGTATTGCATTCTGAAATGAAAGCAGCTTTAATGTCCTGTTCTAGGGACAGCAACAGCCACTGTTTTCTTATCTCTTCCGAATCATGACACTCAATGAAGTGTGGAACTGATACAAGGTGAATTTAGTTTAAGGTCCAAGAAAGAAAACATAGCAGAAATGAGAAGTTTGGCCCTAAATGCGTCAGGGAAGTTGCCGGAGAGACCTGGGGGTGGCGAAGGCGTGTCGCAGCTGGGCGCTTGCACGCCGCCGTCCTCGTGGTGGAAAGCCTCGCGGACTCTCAGACAGCCTTGGCATCGCGTCTGTCCTGGTTTCGTTTTCTCTTGCAGGTCCAGAGTAATGTTTCTCGTTTGACCCATCATCCCAAACCAGGTAGAGTGTTTCTTTGGCATTAGCCCAGAGGACGATAGGGAAGCAATCTAGTTAAAATTACATATTGATCTTCCCTTCAGCCAGCATCCTTTCCAGTTAAATTACCCTGTGTCTTCCTAAAGGGTTGACTGTGAGTTCCCAGAACCTACTCACTCAGCTTTTTAGGTAGCAGTTTTGCCTCCAATAGTCTCCTGATTTATTTAAATAAGTATTCTTACAAAAAGAGCATCACTGATTTTAAGGTGCTAACAGCACAGACATCCAGTAAAAACAGTTCTAGGATGACAAATTAAATATTTGATGATACAGACTTTTAGGAAAAAATTTCGCTACCGTGGAAATCTTGAATACTCTACCTTCTCAGCCTTCTCACCTTGCCTTATTCCTCAGTAATCAACTTTCCATAGTACTGAAATATTCTCCTTATTTACTCATTTTAATAATTGTTAAGCCTATTGAAGTAGAAAGCGTGTTGATGTGTTTTCTTTTTTAATCTTCAGATACACAGACTTGTGTTATCCATAGTCTTTTGTTAGTCTGATTAGCCTGTGAAATACACTTCCTAAGACAGATAGGGTAGTTGTTCAGTGACTGCTGTTACCTGTTAATTAATCCTATGACTCCAGAATCTTCTCAATGTAGGATATAGATAAGAGGATTGAAATTTAATCAGACCTCTTTTATATATCATGCACATTAGATGTTACTGACAGTTGCTTATGGTTCATGATAGGAGTTTTATGTAGAATTGTTATATATTTTTATTTATATAAATATGTTAAAAGACACTGAGGTCACTGAGGTCAGCAAGGTGGCGGACTATCTGAAATATTTGGTGAACTCTACTTACGTATTCTAATCCAAACCAGGTGTTTGGGGTAAGTACGAGGAAAGCTTCACTGTGTAGAGACTTCTGTCTAATCAAGGTCAGTTCTCCTGAATTCTATAAACTGCACTGGAATTTACTACATCTTATTTGAAGTTGTGTTTGATAAAGTTAATGAAAATGTTTTTATTGTGATCAAGGTCAGTTTTATATGTTTTGGGGCAGTGCTTTTTTGGCAGTATTACCTCTCTAGTGCAGAAGCTTCTAGAACAGTGTTGCTCATGCACTTTTGTCTATGATACTAAGAGAGACATTCATTTTCTTTATTGGCCAGTAATTGTGTGTGTGTGTGTGTGTGTGCATGAGGCTTCAGAAAAAATACTTTCCATTACTATGCATTATATAGACTGATTTTTTGGTAGATGCTCTTCTTTTCTAGTCCATTTAAAAATTGATTCGCTTAATTGATAATGAACATGAGACTTAACAAGTCCAATGTACTATTGAAAAGATACTGTTCTTAGAAATGAGCCACCCAGAAACCCAAAGTTTCTAAGAGCACTTGATGTTTTGAAAACCAAAGCAGAGGAGTGAAAAAAAAAAACCAGTAAAAACTTCAAAGCAAAGAGTAATTTCACTCACGTGGAAGTTACATAAATCACCTTTGTCTTCCAGCTCTAGCAAACATATGGCTGAAAAATTTCCTGGTGGAGCAATTCAACCTTTATGCATGTCGAGCTGCATAGATTCTTACGGTTTTCTTGTACAATTATTCTGCTAGAGAAAGTATTTATTTTTTTTTAGCAATCCATAGGGAAATTAGTAAAAGTCTAAAATTATGTCACTAGTAATATAATATATTTAGGAATTAATAGCAAAGTTGACTTTGAGATACTATATTCTTTAAAAGTTATCTTATGTACATATACAATGATAATCACACATGAATTTATGTACAAAGTATGTATTTAAAACATATACATGAATGTTTCACTTATTCCACATGCAAAAATTGTATTTTCTTTCCTGAGTTCCAGTCACTGTCTCTTCTAGTGGCTAATCCCAAGGGCTGTTGCATATCCAGCTCAAGATGCTGTGTCTTTGCTATCTCTGCCTTCTCTCTCTCTCTGTAGAGTTTAATTTTTATTTACTTTAAATCTTATTACAATTGTATTCTCAAAGTTGCCTTGACCTCCTCAGTACTAAGTCACATCTGTACCTTCTTGCATTGTATTTTTCCTCATAGTTTTCAGGGCAACACATCGTCTTGGCTCCTATCCTTTCTCCTGGGTCCTAAGCAGTGTCCATCATGGGGTGGGCGGTGCACGTATGGTGCGTCACTCATGGCATCCTGTGGTGAACGTGCCAAGTACTGGTCTTCAGTTGTTGCTTCCTATTAGCAAGTTTGCCTTGTACAATGACTGCGTTCCTCGTGGGGAGTTGGTAGTATATGTACCGCGTCTCCCCTTCGTTTCCTTCTCCTTCCCCCCCACCCTGTTCCCCTCTCCATCACTTGAGCCCCTTCCCACTTGAACAAAATTTACCTTCCTTATCACCTACTTTTTGTTTTCTCTTTATCCCTATTTTTTATTTCTTATATAAAAGAAACCAGGTGATATTTAAGCTTGTGTGTCTATTTCACTTAGCATTATGATTGCAAGGTGCATCTGTTTTCCTCAAGTTTAGCCAATTACTTTTTTTTTTTGGACAGGGTCTTACTTTGTAGTTCAGGCAGGCCCTGAGCTCACTATGAAGCCCAGGCAAGCCTGGAACTCAGCAGTTCTCCTGCCTCTGCCTCCTGAGTGCTGGGATTACAGGCGTGAGCCACCACGCCCTGCATTTGTGCTGTGTGGTACTGATTGCTGGTGGGTGTGAGTCACCATGCTTGGTATTGTTACCTGGGATTGAACCAGGGGACCTTGTGCTTGTTAGGTGCCAGAACCAAAGAGCTAAATCTCCGGCCCTTCCCGATTACTTTTTTTTTTTTTTTTTTTTTTTTACAAAATGTCTGTGAATTTGTATTTAAAACTGATTATTTTCTATAACTCTTTGTAACTTTCTTCCTGAATCATATTATTGCACATATATGTGTATGTGTATGTGTGTTGTGATAGCTTACATATATAGAGTCTGCCCAAAATATATACACTAGGAAAAGAAAACTTGTATGAGTATTCTAATACTAAGGTTATTGAAACATCATGGGATTAATACAAATTACCAAGCTATCTTTGGCCTCTACAATTCCAAGAGGTATTCAAAGTGGTGGCCATGAGCTTTGAGACATTTATTGCTATGGAAAACTGCTGAAGTGTATATACATTTTTTTTGGCAGACACTGTGTATATAATATATATTGTATATATCTTCTTGAGAGCTTTATCCTTTATATTTGATAATAACTTGCAAAACATTTGTCAAATTGAATCTTAGTAAAATATACATGAATACATGCTCATCTATCATCTCATCTATCTTAATGTTATTCAGGGACTTATGGAGAGGAAAATATGTTTCTAGCATAACATTAGAACACATTTACATGGTCATTATAATTGTATTATTGATTTTCATCTTTTGAGGAATAGTCTAATAAGAAGTAGAAAAATATATCCAGCATTGAAGTGCTTATTTTAGAGTATGTTTAAGCACTCCCATGAAAATGAGAAATATGAGAAGTGCAATGAGAAGTATGTGTTTAGTATATTATTTACAATGAACAGTTATCTGATATGAGTGCTAAATTTTTTTTTTTGGGGCAGGGTCTCGCTTTGTAGTTCAGCCTGGCCCTGAGCTCACTATGTAGCCCAGGCAAGCCTCGGACTCAGCAATTCTCCTGCCTTTGCCTCCCGAGTGCTGGGATTACAGGCATGAGCCACCACGCCCATCTAAAAATTTAATATAAATATCCAACACTGAGAAAAGGAGAAGAGGTAAATGAGTTTATTTCTGACATTTGATAGCAATGGAAGTCAGAAGATGTGACCCAAGCTTAATGTCAGGATAATAAAAAAATACATTATTAAGATATATAGATTAAACTACCTAAGTCTCTTGAAACAGAAATAGGAGGTTTTTTTTTTTTTTATCACTGGGGAGTGTATCTGCTGGAGGGGAAGGGTAGATGAGAGACTGATGCTTTTCATCATAAATCTTCAGTACTAACCAGGCAAAAATTTAGGGAAAATGTTATCTTTTGCCTTCTATGGTTCAACTCCCTTAAACCTAGTTTTGAGAATCATTCATTTTCCTTGTCTCTGGCTATTGTTTAATATCTTGGTATGAATGATTATAGTGACTTTTCAAACCAAGTGTCAAATTGCCCTTATACAAAATAACTGTGCCCTTACCCTGGAGACTGTAGTAGGCCAGAATCAGAGTCTCTAGAAAACTACCTTCTGCATAACTTGTTTTGTTCAGCTGTAGAATGTTCCCCGGAACCTCCTGTGTGTGTGGAAGATGATTGGGTCGGGGGGTCCTGTACTCAGTGGACGCCCCCACTGGTGTGTTCTGTGGTGGAGTGTGCGGTAAGGAAGGGGCCTTGCTGGTGGGCGGGGCCGGGGAGGCTGGAGAGGTTTATTCTGTCCTCGGCTCCTCCTCCTCCTCTTTTGTACTTCCTGGCTGCCATGGCTTGAGCTCTTTTCCTCTCCCATATTCCTCTGCCATCCTTCTCTGCCCTGGAGCTGGCCGATCATGGTCTGAGACTGTGAGCCAAAATCACCTCTTTAAAAAGAAAATCTTGAAGGAATGAATCATGATTTCAACACATCACACACAAAATATTTTGTGAGGCTCTTCAGTGGCAAAGGTTCACTTAGTATGCTTCTTCCCATTCTGCTTTTTTTAATCCCTCTCTTCTCCATGTGCTTTTAAAAATTTGTGTATGCTTGCAGTACATAATGACGACGCTCTTCGTGGAGAGTTGGTGCATGCCCACACAGCATCTTTTTTTTTTTTTTTTTGAGACAGGGTCTCACTGTTGTGGTTCAGGCTAGCCCTGAGTTTACTATGTAGCCCAGGGTAGCCTTGAACTCATAGCAGTCCTCCTGCCTCTGTCTTCTAAGTGCTGTGATTACAGGCGTGAGCCACCAGGCCCAGCACTGTGGTCTGTGGTACTGATTGCTGGTGGGCATGAGTCACCACGCCCGGTATAGTTGTATGTGGTTACCGGGGATGGAACTGAGGACCTCGCCCTTGCAAGGCAGACGCCAGAACCACTGAGCTAAATCCCTGGTCTCCCATAATTCATCTTAGTTCTTTTTACAGTCCCCTCTCCATCTCTACCCTCTTTCCATTTACAAAAGATCCATCTTCCTGTTAAAGTCACTGGCATTGAGTGTGGGTATTTGTTCCAGTGACTGGAAGATGGCCAAGACAGTACTAGAGTTTGTAATTTCCACACGGACAGGAAGACCTTAACATTTTCCAAACTTTCTTATGAGCAGCAAAAGTACTTTCAAGCCTGTTTAGCTCCGTTATAGCTCCTTTCAAGGAAACGCAGTATTCTTCAGGGATACTACTCTGCTCAGACAAATTCACTTTTAAGTGGTTGCATTCATGGGTAGGTGCTTGTAAGAATGCTGAGTTTGGGAGGCGGGATTTCTGGAGGCCCAGGAGGGTGGCCGAGTGAAGGGCAGTTGATGTTGTCACTTTCCAGGAGCTTTGGAAGAGAGGAGATAGAGGTCGTTAAAAATTTTATTCATTTTAAAACAATAAGTTATATTTAAGAGCAGCGTCAGGTTCATCCTGAGTGGAGCTCCAGGTCCCCCAGCCCTCCATGTGTAAAGCCTCCGTCATCAACGTGCCCCACAGAGAGGCACTTTTGTTACAGTGGCTAAAGCTTCACTGATACATCACTGCCACTCCAGGTCCACAGTGTGTATTGGTGTTCTCTATCTTAGTGTTGCTGTTCTGTGGATTTGTACAAATACGTAATGACATGTGTTCCCCATTTAACATTACATGGAGTAGTTTCACTGCTCTCCGACCTTCCTGCTCTGCCTGTTCATCCTTTGTTCCCTCTCTTACCTGATGTAAATGATCTTTTTATCACCTTTAAAGCTTTGTCTCTTCCAGAATGCCATGTAGTTAGAACCCTACAGTACGTGGCTTTTTCAGATTGGTGTCTTTCATGCCACGTGCCTTTGATGTCGTGTTGATAAGGTGATCAGCAAAGGTAGGTCACCTAGATGTCCTGGGTACTATAAAACTTCTATGACTCCTATAGTCTTACATTTTACATTTAGGTCTGGGGTGCATTTCGGTTTTGAAGAAGGCTGTGAATCAGTGCCTATCTTTTTGTATGTGGGTATCTAGTTGTGCCAGTACCATTTAGTAATCTCTTTTTAGTGTTAACTTGATTTATTTAGAGACACTTCACTCCCCAAACTACAGGAAAAAAATTGTGAGGTCGGGTGTTAGGTGTTTCTGGTTGGTTTTAGTTCACATGCACGTTTACGTCTGTGAGAAGGTCAACCTTGGTTGTTAAATTGACTGGTTTGAGAGAAGGGAACAGAATTGGTAAAGCACACTTGTGGGTGGATCTGAGAGGGTGAAAGCACACAGAAGATTGGCATGTGGACCCGAGAACTAGAGGGGAGACCCAGCCTGGGCATGGGTGGCACCATCCAGCAGACTGGGGTCTCAGTAGAGCAGAAAGCAAAGTGCAAAGTCAGTCGCCTATAAGCCCCGTTCTTCTTGAGCAGATATATCTCCTGCTGCCATCATTTGTGGAAAACACTCCATGTTCTTCAGCCTTGGAACACAGGACTTGCACCCGAAGCAATCACGGAGCTTCCAGGCTTTCACTGTGGGACTGGGCTGCACCAAATTCCTCTCTTATGTAAAGGCTTCCAGCTCCCTGGACTCAGCAACTGCTGGTTTACATGGCTCTTCAGCCTTCAGTTGGCTGTTGTGGAATTGTCCAGTCTCTGATTGTGTGACAGTTTAGTAAATTCCTTCTTATAATTCTATTCCTCCAGAGAACCCTAATGTCCCTATCTGAAAGAATAGCTTGTAAAATTAGATTTTCAACTAGAAACATTGCTACCCCGGTTGGAGAGGAGTAAGAAAGAAGAGACAGAATTTTACTAGACAATTTTCCATTTCTTCTAAAGACTTTATATATGCCCAAATTTGCTTTGAGTTACTTGCTCTATGTAGACTTTGAACAACAAGTGGGTCTGTAAAATAATTCATACTATTTGTAAAAATTACTTTAGTTCTCTAGACTACAGTAATAGAACTTTTAAAGCCAACACTCCTGATTTTATACACAGGTTGATTCCTTATCCTAAGTATGTGGGACCAGAAGTATTTGGGAGTTGGGAGTTTTTGGTTTTGGAGTATTTGCACGTACATAATAAGATAACTTAGGAATGAGATGAAAGATTAAATGTAAAATTTATTCATCATTGACACCCTATACACATAACCTGTGGTAATTTTATACATTCTTCTATTGTACCTGCAGTTTTTAAATTGAATCCTTTATTGGTACGTTTTATATACAGCTCACAATCACACTCAACACTGGGGAATTTGTACCAGTATATGACACGAGTTAATTCTCAGTTTTACCCATATCCCTACCCACCCTATAACCCCCACCTCTGATTACATATCCTTTCTTTTTCTATTTAAATCATATTTATTCTTTTCCCTATCCCTTTCCCTTTGAATATTTCCTATTTCACAAAATCTATAATCCATTCTAGAACTCATTTACAACTACAAATTCTCATACCAGAGAAAAGATATAGTAGTTACATATCTGTGACCTGTTTATTTCAATTATTAGTGTGTCCATTTGTGTATGAATGACTCAAACATGTCATTCTTTATGGCAGAGTAATATTACATTTTATTAAAAAACCCACATCTTGGGCCAGAGGGTTAGCTCAGTGGTTCTGGCGCCTGCCTCGCAAGTACAAGGTCCTGAGTTCATAACCACATACAATGCTGGGAGTGGTGATTCACCCCCACCAGCAGTCAATACCACATACCACAGTGCTGGGCGTGGTGGCTCACCCCTGCAATCCCAGCACTCGGGAGGCAGAGACAGGAGGATTGCTGAGTTCAAGGCTTTCCCTCACTACATAGTGAGCTCAGAGCCAGCCTGAACTACAAAGTGAGACCCTGTCTCAAAAGGAAAAAAAAAAAAATCATTGCCATTTTCATCTGTGCTTGAAAGAGCAGACTTGGTAGTTATAATTTATTTATTAATCTTTTTCCTTGCATTTTACTTCTGAGGCATTGTCATTCCTATAGACTGGAGGAAACTCAGATATCTTCAAAATTAAGTTATAGGTGAATAAATTTTCTACAATAAAGAAATCATGCTAACTGGTATGATGTGAAGGCTTCCAAATATATTTTCATTCACATCATCCTCATTTAATTTAGCATTCACATAATGCAAATCATTAAGCTCAATATAGTTTGGAAATATCTAAAGCTATGAAAAACTGGGACCCTTTATTATTATAATCAAATACTAAAATATAATGTTGAAGAAGTTCACTTTTTAGTCTCTTTCATGGAACTTTATATTTTGAGCTGCTATCATATGCATAAAAGTCATTTAACTTTTGAGTATTTGAGGAAAAATCATATTTTATGTGATTATGGAAATCTAATGAAACTTGATTAAATTTGAATTTAGCAATATTGAGAAATACACTTAAAAAACTTGATAGTAAATTTTTGAAAATAATAGTAAATTTCAGACATGAGTCAACAAAACTTTTCACAATGTTGGGTTCTGATGCTTTATTGATATGAGATGTTTTTATAGAAAGCAAACCATAATTACAGGTTTAAGTAAGGTTTTATTTGGGTTATGCTGGAATCTTTCTTCTGGATACTGATTTATTTAGGTCCCAAATCTTTTCTTACATGACATTTAGAATGATGTATGATTGTTACAGTAAATTTTATAAATGATGAATGAATTATAAAGATCTTCTAGTTAGAGTGATTTCATGTAACAATCATCTTTAACCATGATATTGTATGAATAAATAGTAAAGATTCATTAGTGTGGTTTTAGAGGCTTTACGTTTTACAGATAGAAGAGAAAGACTTGAGGGCAATTAAGTGAGATTTGTATCCTTCAGATTCTGGGAAATCTGAAAATGTGCATTTTGAGTTTAAATATTAATAGTATTTATGCACAAGCAAATTGTGGGATACGGCTTGATTTCCTTCATTTTGAATGTCCTAACGCATAAATGTGGGGTTAGGAAAAATTAAAAAAAGGAGGCAAATAGAAGAGGGTTTATTATTGCTTCTTGGCCTCTGGCTAAGATCAGATGCAGAAGACAGTTGATTAATGAGCATCTTCTAATGGCAAGAATTTGCAGTAAGTTGGCTGCATAGTGACAATATTTGCCAACATTCTTCCTATTAAGGGTTCTTTTCCTTTTGTACTTGGCTACCACTCTCAAGTAGTATTAACTTAGTAGTCTCATTGAATATTCGAAAACTAGTTTTAATTACAAATATGTAAATCTTCCCTAACTAGATTATATCTTATCTTTTTATCCCCCTGTGCTTATCCTAGTGCTTGACCCATTGGGAAGATTCAGTAAATGTCTACTCTATGCAGGAATGAGTAAATTAAATCACACATTTTTCTCTTATAGCATTATATAGCATTTTAGTTATCTTGTTAAAGTACATGTTACCTCGCACATAAATTTGGAACTTGGATCAGCTTGTTTCTAGGCCTCTTCTCGTGTTCACATTTTGTGTCCCTTTGATTCTTTGCTTCCTTTGGCTTGGTAGGTAATGAGGTCTCCCTCCTTCTTTCTGTGCTTTCCCTGCCAAGGTGGCAGAGGAGATAGGTCCCTGTAATGGGTCTCTCCAGCCTGGCAGGTGATTTGCGGATCGGTAGGCTTGATGACAGTGGCGGGAGGTGGATGTTGATAGATGGAAAGGCTTCGAGCAGCTCCCGCTTCTCCGAGTCCACGGTGACCATGGGCTTCAGCAGAACATTTTCAGCACTTTCTCTTTTCCTGCTGAGCTTTCTAGAGGTGGTAGAATGCTGAATGGCTCTTTTCAGAAGATGGCTTTGTCAGGATATTTATTCTGAGCTACCTAGCACTGCTTTAGAACGACTGTACCGTGGTCTTTCTCCTGCTGTGTCTGAGGCTTTAGGTTTGCAGAGGTCTTTGTAGGGTTCCAGTTTGCCCGTGACAGTTCTAGTTAATAGTGGCTGCATGGCATAATTGCTAATAGTGTCTCTTTGACATTCAGACGTGACCTGGCATGGGCAATAAATTATAGAGTTATCTGCTAACTTTGCTCTTTCCTCCTGAGCTGTTCTTCTCTTTGTGTTGAGGTGAGCTCAGGTTAGAGTCTTTGGTATTGACAACTGTTTTATATACCTCGTCCTGTGTCTCTTCTGGACCCCCAGCTTGGTGGCAAACTGAGCCTCTTCATGTTCTCAGGCTTTTTCAAAAGGACAGTGGAATATTTCTAGGTTAAAAAAATGTAGCCTTTTCCTTCCAGGAGCTATTACGATAGAAGAAAATATAATGATGCAACTTTACTTTTTAAAGTTTTGAAAAAAATCCTACTGGGTTCTAAATGGGGAAGGACGTCAGTATGATCTAAAACACTGTAAAGTCTTTGGATCCTTTTTGTCTGCTTGGAACCATCTTTCTCATCCATTTCCAAGTGTGCTTCTGTTATGGCTGTGGCCGCTGCTGCCCTCCAGGTCAGGGCTACTATGCACAGAACCCTCCAGGAATCCGCAGAGAAGGGAAGGACTCGAGCCTGCTCTGGGAATTGTATCCAGTGAACACAGAATGCATCTGGGAAGGAAAGAGGACAAAGACTATGCCAGGAGAGGGCAACAAGCCAGGTCTGGCCTTCCCTAGGGATCTGCAGTGAGGGCTGGGAGGGATTTCTGCAGGAAGCCTCCTGGGTAAAATGCCAGGCGAGGGCATTGTGATTTATCGTCCTGCAGCAAGTCTCCTCTGTTAAGGTTGGAATAGAGAAAGATGAGATCAGGCAATTTGGTCAAAAAGAAAATTTGTGATTCTGGAAGAAAAGCAGTGACCTTGCAGCTTTCCATGGCATGAAGTTTTATGGACTTTTGAATATTATTTCAAAACTTATTTCCTTGGAGAAGCCTTACCCTTAAGAAAGCTAAGGATTAAATTAAAAGTGAAAGGAGTTTAATGCTTTTCCAAGTAGTTGTATTATTGTCTTTTCTCCTTTCACCCCTCTGGCAGCACAGGGCATAAAGGAGAAAGAGGGAGAAGACGGAGTGCATGTGTGTGACACGGTAGCTGCTGGTTTGTATGGAGCGTTGTGCCAACGAGAAAACCGGGGGCCTCCTTTTGACAGAAGGGGAGCACTGACCTAAGGCGAGGTGAAAGGTGAGGGGGAAAGTACCATTCCCTAGGGAAGCTCGAAGTTATTCCAAGTTTGTATCCATGCAGATTGCAGAGGATTCAGTGCCAAAAATGTAGACCTTCCAACCCAGCAGCCCCATCTGTCACCGGAGGTAGAAATTTTTCTGTCTTCTCTCCCATCTGCTTTTTTTTTTCCTGATCTCAGGGTTATAGGTTCCTAATTTTCCTCTGGGCACTTTTTCAAGACTTCATTTACTTTTGGCTTCATCATATTTTTAGGTTGTATCCTCTTTGGTCATTCTAAGCAGTTTTACAGACACAGATTTATGGTCACATACGTATTTGATTTGTGAAAACTGTCCGTTTGTCTGTTCAGCAGATGTTTAATGGAGCTTCTCCCCTGTTCTCCTCCGTCACTGTTGTAGCTGCCAGAAGGTAGCAGTGAACAGAACACATTCTTGTGGAGCCTCAATGCGTGAGAAGAAAGGAAGTGGGGGAGTCAGGCCATAAACAATAAACGTAATAAATGAGTTACATGATGTGTTAGAAGATAACTGATAGAGTAAAAGGAAAAACTATCAGACTAAAGAAGTAGAAAGTGGAGAGGAAAGGGGACCATTGTAGCAATAAATGGAGTGATTAAGGGAAGCCCTCACTGAGGAGCTGACAAGAACCCTCAACAGAAGCACATTCGGCAGAGGAAAAAAGGCCAGAAGCAAGAGGCTGCCTGGTGTGCTGAGACCAGCAAGCCAAGGACTCTGGAGTGAAGAAGCTGAAGGGGCCAGTGACTGTACAGATCAAAGAAACAGTCAGAGCCTAGTTATTAAGGGCCTTGAAGACCTGTGCAGCGACTGTGGCTGCTACTGTGTGTGAACCAGGCGGCCATTTTGGATTTGGGGCACAAGATTATCTGTGTCATATGCAGAGCCGCTCACCTGGACGTTAGATTGGGTCCAGACCGTGGGAGGTTGGTAGGTAGGCAGGAGCAGAAGCAGGAAGCCCTGTGAGGGGCCCCTGCAGTGCTCTGGGCAGGGATGGTGGCCCGTGGGATTAAGGGTAGTCAGATTCTGTGGACATGTTTTGAAGGTAAAGATTAACAAAAATGTCTTCTGGAGCAGACAAGTAAAAGACTGAGAAGAATTCATAGCTCTCTGGTTTTAGTTTATATATCTGGAGTAGTGGAATGCCAAGACAATTAAGTATTTTATAATCAGTAAATCTACTAGTTTGTAATCTGGAAACATTCTCATAAATGTTCTGAAATAGAAGAATGAGGCCACATAGAAAGACTATACAATGAGAGAGGTAAAGCCTGGTTTAATGAAGAGTGTTCTGGTAACTCTTCTCATACTGTCTCGAACCCCACATATAAAGACCTCAAATTATTTCTCTTGCACTTTTGCAACCTACGACAGTATCTTACTGCATCAAATCTATTGTGACTGACTTGAAACATTACTAATACACGTTACCACTGATTTTGATTTATTGCTACTATGAAAAGTCACAAGTATAAATAAGTGGAAATGTAAAGGAAAAATATTTTTCAAAGTGGGTTATTACTTTAACAAATCTATAATTTTGTGGTTCTTGGAATTGAACCCTAGGCCTCATGCATACTAAGGACATGTTCTATCTTTGGTCTTTTGATATTTATTGAGTTATTTTAGGGTATTTAGACTATCATTTATTGTCAGAGGAACTTCTTAGCATGTAAAAAGCAATAATTATACATTGGTAAAAAGGTAATATGGCTTTATCTACCTGTGTCATTATTTCTTTTTTTTGAGACAGGGTCTCGCTTTGTAGTTCAGGCTGGCCCTGAGCTCACTATGTAGCCCAGGCAAGCCTTGAACTTAGCAATCCTCCCGTCTTTGCCTCCTGAGTGCTGGGATTACAGGCGTGAGCCACCATGCCTGGCACTGTGGTATGTGGTATTGATTGCTGGTGGGTGTGAGTCTCTGTGCCCAGCATTGTGTGTGGTTACTGGGGATTGAACTCAGGACCTTGTGCTTGCGAGGCAGGCGCCGGAACCACTGAGCTAATCCTCCGGTCCAAGTGTCATTATTTCTTAATATCAAAAGGTACGTGATATGACTTGGAAAAATCAACCTGTCAACCAAGAATATGTGCTTTGTTAATATTAAATGTATGCCTATTCCACAGATACCTCTTCTGCACATATAACATTTTGTTTCAACAATGTACCATAGTTTCATCTTTGTAAACTGTGATTTTTAAACATGATATTTTAAACATCATCAAATATCCATGAGGGTATTTTAAACAATAATGACAACAGAAACATAGTATTAGCAATACATATAACTGAGTTGAAGAGATGAAAATACAAAGATACCTGACTGAGTTCTGTGGAGACTTTGAAAACAGTATCAAAGCTGCCCTCTGGCAGATAGGGATTGTGGGATGTCATTCAATGTAGGAAACATTCTCACGGTTGGGTAATTAGAATGTGAAAAATGATTCTTAGAGTCAGGGAAATGTGGTCATGGTTATTCAGCTAATGTTGAACAGCTTGAAGCATGTACTTGTGTGTACACTTCTGGCTTTAGGCTGTACTGGCCAGGTGATCCTGCTGGAGTCTTTGATGCACTATTTCTGTTAGTATGTATTTCTGCACAGCCCACTTTGCACAGAGAAGGAACAGGGATGCTGTGTCCCTATAGTTCTGTGGCCTTGATTTCCACATTTCTTTCTAAAACAGGAGCAGGGGAGGGTGTAGTATGGAGGATGGAGTCGTCAGCTCTGTGGAGTCACACCGACATGTTCATGAGAACATTCCTTAGAAACCTTGTTTTTTTTTTTTTTTTTTTTTTTTTTTTTTTTTTTTTTTTTTTTTTTTTTTTTTTTTGAGACAGGGTCTCGCTTTGTAGTTCAGGCTGGCCCTCAGCTCACTATATAGCTTAGGCAAGCCTGGAACTCAACAATCCTCCTGCCTCTGCCTCCTGAGTGCTGGAATTACAGGCGTGAACTACCACTCCTGGCACTGTGGTATGTGGTGTTGATTGCTGGGGGGTGTAAGTCACTATGCCCAGCATTGTATGTGGTTTCCGGGGATCGAACTCAGGGCCTTGTGCTTGCAAGGCAGGCGCTGGAACCACTGACCTAAATCTCCGGCCCAGAAACCTTGGATTTCTTGATCTTATAATTGAAGGTAGATTTTTCCTGGCATTTATAGTTACATGTTTAACTGTTTAAAATCTTTTTTTTTTTTTTTTTTTTGAGACAGGGTCTCACTTTGTAGTTCAGGCTGGCTCTGAGCTTACTATGTAGCCTAGGCAAGCCTCGAACTCAGCAATCCTCCTGTCTCTGCCTCCCGAGTGCTGGGATTATAGGCGTGAGCCACCACGCCCGGCTAACTGTTTAAAATTTTAAACTAATCTTTTGCTTTGGTTTAAAACTGAAAATGTCTTCACATGTAATAGTGCAGAAGCATTTTTCTGTCACTCCTCCTGCCTTCTCCTGGTAAATATCCCTGCTGGTAACATTCAGTTATCCCTTCACTCACCATGGCTCCAAGACTTGAAAGTCTCACTCTGACCCTTGATTTGGTTTTCTCTGTAATACTCTGTTTCCCTACATTGATTTCATAGCTTATCTCACAACCAGGGGGAAGTCGGGCTCTTTACTGTTAGGGAGTGAGTGGTAGATGGCTTCTTGTTCTCAGATAGCTCTGACAGACTTGGAGTCATGCTCTCAACAGATGTCAACTCCTACTCTTGCTTTCAAAGCTTAAATACTCCTTTATGTCTCTCACAAAGTGCTGACCTTTTTTTTTTTTTTTTTTGGTGATGAACACCTCAAACCCTGAGCCCGTTTGCAAAGAGGATGGTGAAAACTTTGCAGCTTAGGTTATCAATTGTAGCTGTTTTTCTAAATTTTCATTGATGACTCAGGTATTCCGAGTGTAGAATTTCAACTTTCAACTTTCCACAATTGGACTCAAGCAGGGGTCTTTTATTTTGGTCAAAGGATCAAATTTGGAACCTGGGTTTCTAGCTCATATAATAGTGAGTTTTAAATGTATCTATATATTGATCTATATTATATCTTATTCCTTCTTTCATTCTATGTAAATCTATTATATCTGGCGTTAAGTAATCATAACATGGTAGTTCTCATGAGAAAGTTGCATGCCATATTATTATTGAGGATTTTAGTATCTTATTTATGCTTTATATTAATTTTATAGGAGGTATGTTTAGTAGTTTGTATTGCTTTTCTCATTCTTTCACATGTGCACAATGCCCCAACTCGGGAATAGTCATACTTAATGTAAGACCGCAAACTT
>PVIC010008676.1:0-47639 GCA_004025085.1 Thryonomys swinderianus
AAAAAAAAAAAAAAAAAAAAAAAAAAAAAAAAAAAAAAAAAAGAGCACAAGGTGCTTCTATCAAAATTATGAAGAAACTGCCACATTGCAAAACCTATCAGTTATCCTACAGTCCTCCACTCTACCAGCTGAGCTATCAAAGGGAACACCACATTGCAAAGCCTGTTGGCTCATTTTTGGTCTTTGTTATTTTATCAACATTATTGACGAGCAGGGCACAGTGATGCCCCCTGTAAACCTAGCATTTGGGAAGCCAAGGCAGGAGGATCACTGAGAGTTTGAGGCCAGTGTGGGCTTCAAAATGAGTTCAAGGCCAGACTGAACATAGCAAGGCCCTGTCTCAAAACAAACACCACCACAAGAACAAAAACCACAGTCAACACACACACTTGATGAGTCCATCATCCTTAGCGGAACTTCCCTGGATTATAGACTTGCCCTGGCTTCTTCCTGTACCCTTGGCTTGGATAGTTTTGTGCTGTCCCTTCATCTTCCCACTGACCAGCAAGTGTTGGGGTGCCCCAGCGGCCTGGGCTTCTCTTTCATGTGTTCTCTATTTTCTGCTCAACTATGAAAGACACAAACTAAAGGTCAACTTGATGTAGTCACATCCTGGAAGTTTTCTAATTCTAGGAATTTCCACCCTTTCAACACGAGACCTACCACTCCTCAGGTGATCGTGTCCCATGAGGTCTTCCCTAGCGTTGTCTCTGGCAAATGACCCTCCATTTGCTCAGGTTAGAGAGCTGGGAACATTTTGCTCCTGTTTTCCTTCCATTCCTCACTTCCACTCAAGTTGCCCATCGTTTCGCCTGTTCCTTTAAAGTGTATCCACAAACAGGCACCTCTCTCCAGTCCCTGCTGTGGTGGTTCAACCCACCTGGACCTTTCAATCTGCCTCACTGTCTTTTTCTTCAGCCTGTATTCCTGACTCATCTTTTACCCTGAATACAGTCTCTGACCTTGAACTTGTAATCCTCCTGCCTCTGCCCTTCCAGTGCTGTCTCAAAGCACGTGCTGCTCGGCCCAGCCCTGTTATGCTGTTTCTTAGTTATGACCCCTGTTTAGAACTCTCGTGTTGGGGGTGGGCTCCATGGTGTAAACTGGCCAGGTTTAGTGAGGGACCAATTACAAGGAGGTTCTGGAGAAATACAGCTGCCTTCAAGTTTGGCTCTGGATATGTTAGTTTGCATGTTTATAGTAGTAGAATTGAATGTCTTTGGTATGTTAGTTGCTCACTTCAAATTTTCCTTTTGCAGATTAACATTCAAATGCTTGCACTTTCTCCTGTTGTGTTTTGTGTTACATAAGAGACCTTTGTAGCAAAGATGCGGCTTCCTCTCCTCTCTGTTGTTTCATTAGTTTGGGTGTTTTGAATCTGATTACGGTATTTTATTCTTTATGTTGCTTTGAATTTTTATTAAACATTATATGTCAGTCTTTTACCTTATGATTTTTATTTGTTTTCAGAAAGTAATGTATTAATACCTGCCTTGTAGTTAACACTGTGGATGACTGAGAAGCGACAGAAGATTTTTGAGGATTATTTTTATTAGAAAAGAGCCTTGTTTTGGAAATATCCCTATTAGCTTTTCTAGTGTGTATTTTGCAGTTAAGTTTTGTTGCAATTTCATAATTATCATGAATTTGTGCTAGAAGGAAATATTGATTAATCATTGTAAATCTGAAAATAATGGAAAGATTGATAAATTTGGAGGAGTTTAATATTTTGCTAAATTACATCTTTTACTAGTGTCTGAAAAACTACAGTAAGCGTCTTTCAGGAATGTAGGATACCCAAGTTCATTATATTTTTCATGTGACTACTCACATTGTTTCTTAAGATGAGTTTTGTTCCCAATTTAATGTATCATGTTTTATAAAAAAATTTGTCAAAGAAAATACAGTATATTTTTCAGGATAGTTCCATCCTCCAAGCTAAATGTATTTCTAGCTGACCTTAACAGTCTCTGACTTGAAGATGGTGATCACATGGCTTTGTTGCAGCTGCTGGACCCTAATTCTAATCAGGTTCAATGTGTGCAAGTCCACAGATTGATTCCTGGTTTTCCTAAACTGTGATGACGTGTAGACTGGCAAAGAAATTAAAAGTATTGCTGTGAATGTGCTTTTCTTGTTTGTCTGCCACCTAAACTGTTAACTATGTAGTTTAAATCCAACTAGCTGGTACATCTTCTTCCAACCACTACAGCTAAAAGTGATTTTCCTCTTCTCCAAATTTCACGTATTTTTGACACTCATGTGTTGTCTTATAATGACATTTTGAGTCTTACTAAAAGCATTTTGATTTGTATACTTATACAAATATGAAAATATCTTATGTTTTACTTATGTATATCTTCTGAATAAGAATAACCAGTGAATATATGCTGATCTTTTACTTCTGTCCATTTTAAGGTTCTACTCAGGGTTTGTATTAATTTTCCTAATAATCAGAATAGTCCTGTCAGTGAACACACTGTAATTTGTTCAACTTTTCTTTTCACATTTAGGTTTTCTGCACTTTGTTTCTATAGTGTTCTGAATAGAACAGCAACAACTACCTTTCTACATAATTTTCCATGTCTTACATGATTTCTTTGGGATTAATTCTCAGAATTTGTATGATTGAACCAAACAGATGAATAGTTTCATCCTTTAGTTATTAATGCCAAATTTCTTTCAAAAAATTTCCAATAATATAGTATAGGATGGTTATATATTCACAACGTCTCTCTGTTCTGGGTATCATTAATATTTTTTCCAATAGGAAATCAAATGGTTTTTTAAAATTTTTATGTTAATGAATTAGAATTCCCCTCCTATGTTCCTTTTTCAAATTGTAATTTACCCTAATAAATTTTCACACTTTTGATCTTTTAAAATTTTGAGGATAAACTTGAGTCATTTGTAGGAAGAAGAGATACACTTTGAGACTGTAACGTTATGGGAAATAAATGAGACACACAATCTTAAATACCACATGGTTTCTCTGCTCAAAATATAAAGAGCAAAAAGAAAGATAGATGCTGGGAAGTAGGAAGATAGATCCTTTTTCAGATTGAAGGGACTCAAGAGGTGGAGGAAGGAGAGTCAGTGAGAAGGGAGCAGGGAACGAAAACTGAACTCAGATGTATTCTGCGCATGTTCCGACTCCTCTGGAGAAACATGCACTGACAAGAACAAAAGCTGAAACACTGTGTGTATCCCTCCATAATTTTATACGTTGACTCTGTCAAAAGGGAACATTACACTTGATCCAATTTTTATAGAGGAGGAAACTGAGGCAGGAGGCAATACAAGATTATTGTGAAATAGACTCACATCCGGTAGGTGAATAAACTAATTCTGGATTCAAGCGTGAATAGACAATGTTACATGAATCGTCAACTAAGGCTTATAACACCTGCGGGTCAGTAAGGGACTCTCCATGTCTGGTCCTCTCCTGCCTGTTAGGCTGCCTCTCCCTCAATAAATCTCTTCCTCTTAAAAAAAGATTAATAATAGGCGAAAACATGGTAAAGGAATATACTATAACAAAGAAAGAAAGAACTCAAAATGTTGGGTAGTTGGGACTAGTCTTTTAGAAGGTCCTAATAAGCCAAGTGTGGTGGCTCACACTGGCACCTAGTACACAGGAGGCTGAGACAGAATTGCTGTGAGTTTGAGGCCCACTTAAGTTTAAGGTCAGCCTGGACTGCATGGAGAAGCCCTGTCTCAAAAAATAAACACAAGGGCCGGAAGGTTAGCTCAGTTGTTCCAGCGCCTGCCCCGCAAGCGCAAGGACCTGAGTTCGATCCCCGGTAACCACATAGAATGCTGGGCATGGAGACACGCCCGCCAACAATCAACACCGCATACCACAGTGCCGGATGTGGTGGCTCATGCCTGTAATCCCAGCACTCGGGAGGCAGGGACAGGAGGATTGCTGAGTTCGCGGCAGCTTGCCTGAGCACCATAGTGAGCTCAGGGCCAGCCTGAACTACGAAGTGAGAACCTGTCTCCAAAAAGCAAAAAAAAAAAACAAAACAAAAAAAACACAAGATCATAGATCAGTCTGCGTCTTTGAATTTTATTATTCCTGTAAATAAGTTACTTGTTTTTGTCCTTTATTGAGTTTATTGGTACATTTTAGGAATACATTATAATCACACTCCACATTGGGAATTTGTACCTGTACATGATGTATCTTGATTCTGTTTTTCACACTCCCCTGCCCTCCCTACAATCGCCCACCACCAAATACATAAGCTTTATGTCCACTGTTTTGTTTTTACCATCAAATTTTTTTTCTTTCCCTTCTTTGCTTTCCTATATCCCTCTCCAGGTCCCCCTCCCATCTGAACATTTTCTCCCTATTTCACAATACCTATCATACTTTTTGGACTTCATTTATACCTTCAGTTTCTCATGCTAGAGAAATGACATGGTATTTACACAGGTGTGTCCTAATGATTTCACTTATGAGTATGGCCTCAAGGTATATTCATTTAGCTATAAATGTCTCGTTTATCTTTTTTTTTTTTTTTTTTTTTTTTTTTTTTTTTTTTTTTTTTTTTTTTTTTTTTTTTTTTTGAGACAGGGTCTCGCTTTGTAGTTCAGGCTGGCTCTGAGCTCGCTATGGAGCCCAGGCAAGCCTCGAACTCAGCAGTCCTCCTGTCTCTGCCTCCCGAGTGCTGGGATGACAGGTGTGAGCCACCACGCCTGGCACTGTGGTATGCAGTATTGATTGTTGGTGGGCGTGAGTCTCCATGCCCAGCATTGTATGTGGTTACCGGGGATCGAACTCAGGACCTTGTGCTTGCGAGGCAGGCGCTGGAACCACTGAGCTAACCCTCCGGCCCGAGTTGTTGTTTTTTTGAGACAGGGTCTTGCTTTGTAGTTCAGGCTGACCCTGAGCTTACTATGTAGCCCAGGCAAGCCTGGAACTCAGCAGTCCTCCTGTCTCTGCCTCCCAAGTACTGGGATTACAGGCATGAGCCACCACGCCTACCATTGTGGTATGTGGTATTGATAGCTGGTGGGCGAGAGTCAGCACACCCAGCATTGTATGTGGTTACTGGAGATCAAACTCAGGACCTTGTGCTTGCGAGGCAGGCACCCACCGGAACCACTGAGCCAAATCTCTGACCCCTAGCTCCCAATCTTAATACACTGCATATGCTTTCTGAAAACCCCAGCTAGTTACAAAGATATTTTCTCATAACAAATATCGCAGATTTGTTACTTTCTTGACTCCAAACCTGGGGGTCCTGAAAACTGTGAGTATTTCTACATCTTTATGAACGTGGACGCAGTGGCAATCTTGGAGACATCCTTCCACAGATGCTCTGGGGCCTCATCTATTCCTTTTTCTTCCCTCTTGGAGCCTGTGAATTGTGCTCTCTGTGATTTAAGCCTTTTTTCTCCAGGATCCCTTTTAAAAAGGTAAAGGTTAGGGTTAAGTGTGTATGTATATGTAGGGGCATGATTGTATGTAGGTATGTATGTATATTGGTGTATGTATGTAAGGGTGCATGTTCATGTGTGTATGTGTGTGTGTTGTATAGGGTTCAAGTTTTCAGGAGCTCATGGCAGCAGAGACATAAACTTAATAAAAAATCAGATTTCTGAGGTCAGACTTTCCAATTAATTATTTTTTTTTGCAAAAACTAATCTGCTTATTTTCAAGTTGAACTAAATAATTATAGGGGTTATAAGTATGATACAGTATAGCATTTTTTCATGTTTGTTTTTTGAAATTAAATTCTTTCTTGGTACATTTTAGTATATGTGCTGCCGAAGCGAGCACTATTGGTACATTTTATATACAGCTCACAATCACATTCAACATTGGGGAATTTGTACCAGTATATGACACAAGTTCATTCTCATTTTTACCCATATTCCTACCCACCCACAACCCTCCACCCCTTATATACATGCTATATCTTTTTCTTTCCAAATCATATTTATTCTTTCCCCTCATTACCTTCCCCTACCACATTCCCCTTGAATATTTCCTATTTTACAAAATCTATCATACATTGTAGAACTCATCTACATCTACAGGTTCTCATACCAGAGAAAAGAAATGGTATTTATATATCTGTGATCTATTTATTTCACTTAGTGTGTCCTCAAGTTGTATCCATTTGCACATAAATGAATGAAACTTGTCATTCTTTATGGCAGAGTAATACTCCATTTTATAGACAAACCACATCTTTCTTATCCAGTCTCCTGTTGATGGGCGTCTGGGTTGTTTGCAAGATTGGGCTATCACAAACTGAGCTGCTATTAACACGGTTGTATGTATGTCTTTACAAAATGATTCTTTTAATTCCTTTGAGTATATTCCTAACAGGGGAATAGCAGAGTCAAATGGGATCTCTAATTCTAGTTTTCTGAGGTATCTCCATACTGATTTCTACAATGGTTGCACAAGTCTACAGTCCTATCAACAGTGGAGAAGGGTTCCTTTCTCCCCGCAGCTTTGCCAGCATTTATTGCTGGTTAATTTCACAATAGCAGCTATTTGTGGAGTGAAATAAAATTTCAGTTTTGTTTTCATCTGGAACTCTCGAATGACCAGTGATGTTGAACATTTCTTCATTTGCTTCTTGGCTGCTTTTACTTCTGCCTCTGAGAAGTGTCTGTTCATTTCAGATGCCCATTTTTTTTTTTGAGACAGGGTCTTGCTTTGTAGTTCAGGCTGGCTCTGAGCTCACTATGTAGTCCAGGCAAGCCTCGAACTCAGCAATCCTCCTGCCTCTGCCTCCCGAGTGCTGGGATTACAGGTGTGAGCCACCACTCCCGGCACTGTGGTATGTGGTATTGATTGCTGGTGGGCGTGAGTTCCATGCCCAGCATTGTATGTGGTTACCGGGGATCAAATTCAGGACCTTGTGCTTGTGAGGCAGGCACCGGAACCACTGAGCTAACCCTCCGGCCCTCAGATGCCCATTTTTGAATGGGCTCTTTAAACTTGACAAAGGCCACTGTGATTCCATCTGAGCTTTGAGACTCCTAGCCCTTCATATTAAGTGTAGTCATGTACTTACTGTTCTATGCTTTGCTGCTTTGGCATAATGTAATGGTCTTAAGACACAGTTCTTATTGCTGTGTGTATTATTAGCAAGTTGATTTTTAGTGTACTAGCTCATTGTGTGACTATGCCACAACTTGTTGTTTCAGTGTCCTGTTGATGGTCATTGTGGTGTTTCTCATTTTTGACCATTACAAGTAAAGCTGCTATCAGTACTTTTATACAAAAATGTATCCATATTGTTTTCTTTTTTCTTGACTGAATACTGTAGTGGAATTGCCATCATTGGGTGAGTGTATGTTTAACTTTCTTTGAGATACCGCTGAATAGTTTTCCAAAGGAATTGGGCAACCATGTGTAAGAAGTTCTATAGATGCCTGTCAGCATGTGGTGCTTTTAGTTGTGTTATTCAGCTTTCTTCCACAGTGGCAAATACCTGAGAAAGGCTTGTTTTGCCTCACACTTAGTCCATGGTCAACTGGTTTCTTTGCTTTTTGGTTTGCAGAGAGGTGGGAACATTGTGACTGAAGGTCATGGCAGAGGAACACTGCTCATCTCTTTGCAACCAAAAGGAGGGACAGAGGGTTGGAGGGAGGAAGAGACATGGACAGAATTGACCCTTCAAAGTCACACCCCAGGGACCTGCTTCACCCAGTTGGGCCCCACCTCTGAGTAGGGGCCCCTAGCTAATGAAGTCATTGGTGGACACTGCCCTCGATGAAGGAGAGTCCTTTGGTCCAGTCACCTCTCAAAAGCCTGTCAGTTGACAGCCCAGCCTTCCACGCAGTTAGCCTTCTGAGGAAATTTCACATTTTAACTACAGATTAATTTCAAAGATTGTGGCCATTCTCTTGGGTATAAAATGTTATCTCACAGTTGTTTTAATTTGCATTTCTTAGCTTTCTAATAATACTGAGTGCTTTTCCTGCTCTTACTGACAAATCTTATATTTCCTTTGTGAAGCATGTGCTGAAGTCTCTGGCCTGTTCTCAAGTCAACATCTGGGTCTCCTGGAAGATAACTACTGACTCTACCAGCCTTGTAACAAATTCCCCAATGTTTTGTGTGATTGTGAGCTGTATATATAATGTACCAATAAAGTTTACTGAACAATGCAAGAAAAAAAAAAGGAACTGGAAATATTTTTTTCATTCTGTATTTCCTGGAATAGTTTCAGTAGAAGACTGATGATATTTCTTCCTTATATTAGTAGCATTGACCCATGAAGCAGAGTTTTTCTGAGATGGTTTTAAATTATGACTATTAGTCCTTTAACAAATATACTAAAATTTTCTTTCTCCTTCTTTTGGTTTGAGCAAGATGAACATATCTATTGCCATATTAATGGTATTTATTATTATTATTTTAATGCTTGTGGGACTCTGTATTGGCCCTGCCTTCAATTGGTGATATTGACAATTTGGTTTTGATTATTTTTCTTAGCCAGTACTGCTGTAGGGTTAGGCCTTTTATTAATCTTCCTCAAACTAACTTTTACCATGGTAAGTCTTCTTTGATTTTTTTTCTTTTTCTCTTTTATTGTCTGTTGGGCTGGACCTAGTTCCTTGTGCATGCTGGGCTAGAACTCTACTACCGTGCTATACCCCATAACATTTTATTTTATTTTGAGCAAGCATGCCACTGATGTTATCCAAGCTGTTCTCTAACTTGTGGTCCTCTTGACTTGGCCCTCTGAGTAACTGGAATTACAGATGTGATCCACTGTGTTTTATTTGACCACTGTGTTTTATTTTCTACTCTTGTTTATTGATGCATTTTAAGTATATATTATAATCATATTCAACACAGAGAATTTGTACTGTATATAATGAATCTTGATTCTCATTTTTCCCTATTTTCTTTATATGTGTTTTAGATTGATTTTCTTTTTTGTGTATTTTAAAAAATATTTATTTTAACTTTAACTTATTAGTACATGTTTTTAGTACATAATGGTTACATCCCTAGAGGAGAGTTGGTACATGTACATAATATACATAAAGTATCCTAATTCTCTTTTCTTATCTCTTTTGCATCCCTCCCTTGCCCTCTACCTATCCTTTGATCCCTTCCCTCTTTTTGTACATGTGTGCAGTACAAAATGGTTATATTCCTGTGTGGAGTTGGTACATACACATAATATATGGATTCTTTTCTTCTCCCTCCTTTCCCCATCCCTCCATATCTTGATCCCCTTCCACTTTGAGAAGAATCTATCTCCCTACTTCCTCTTATATTTTTATTTTGCTCTTTATTCATACTTTGGGTTTCTCATATAAGAAAAACTATGCTATATTAACTCGTGTCCGAGTTATTTCACTTACGATTATGTGCTCAAGGTGTATCAGTTGTTCTACAAATGACTTAAGTTTATCCTTCTTTATCACAGAGTCATACTCCGTTTGTGTAAATACCACATTTTCATTATCCATTCACCTATTGATGGACATACCGGCTACTTCCAAGACTTAGCTACTATGAATTGTAGTGCTTTAAACATTGCTGTACATTTTTTACTGTTTCATGGTATCTTCAACTCTTTGAGAAAAATACCTACAAGATACCTAGCCAGGCCAAATGGAATTTCTAGTTAGAGTTTTTTGAGGAATCTCTACAGTAATTTGTATAGTAGTTGTACTAGTTTATATTTCCACCAACAGTGCAGAAGGACTCCTTTTTCCCTGTAGCCTGTTTAGCATGTGTTATTATTTGATTTTGTAGTGGGCACTTTCTGAGGTAAGATGTAAGTGTTGTTTTAGTTCACATGTCTCTAACAGCCAGAGATGCTGAGCATTTTTTTTTTTTGAGACAGGGTCTTATTTTGTAGTTCAGGCTGGCCCTCAGCTCACTATGTAGCCCAGGCAAGCCTCGATCTCAGCAATCCTCCTGCTTCTGCCTCCTGAGTGCTGGGATTACAGGCGTGATCCACCACACCTGGCACTGTGGTATGTGGTATTGATTACTGGTGGGCGTGAGTCACCATGCCCGATGCTGAGCATTTTTAAATGTATTTGTTGGCCATTTGTACTTCATCTGTGAAGAATCTATTCATTTTCCTTACTCATGTTTTTGCTGGGTGTTTATTTTGGGGAGTCTAATTTTTTTATATTTCTAGATTGAGTCCTTTGTGGAACAGCTGAAAAAATTTTTTACTTCTCTTCACTCTATTTTTTTTTTTTTGCTGTGCAGAAGCTATTTAATATGATACAACCCCCTGTGTTGATGCTTAGAACTATTTATTACCTGTTTCAGTGGTACTTTATAAATTGAATTCTTTATTGGTACATACAGCTCACAATAATATACAACATTGGGGAATTTGTACCAGTATATGACACAAGTTAATTCTCATTTTTATCCACATCCCTACCCCCATCCCCATTCCCTATATACATGCTCTTTTATTTTCTTTTGGAATCATATTTATTCCTTCCCCTCATTAAGTTCCAACACCAAATTCCCTTTGGATATTTCCCATTTTACAAAAACTATCATACATTCTAGTACTCATTTACATCTACAGGTGCTGATATCAAAGAAAAGATCTGGTATTTGCATATCTGTGATCTATTTATTTCACTTATTAGTGTGTCCTCCAGGTGTATCCATTTGCACATAAATGAATGACTCTTGTCCTCCTTTACAGCAGAGTAATACTCCATTTTATAAAAAAACCCCACATCTTCTTTATCCAGTCACCAGTTGATGGGCATTTGGTTTGTTTCCACGATTGGGCTATCACGAACTGAGCTGCTATGAACAAGGGTGCACATCTGTCTTTCCAATGTGATTTTTAAAATTCCTTTGAGTATATTCCCAGCAGGGGGATAGCAGGGTTAATCTGTGTGGAGATTCCTTAGAAAACTAAGCCTAGAGGTCCCATTTGGCCTAGTGGTACTTGTTTACCCCTGTGACTTCAAGGGTTTTGCCTATTTTGTCTGCGAGTAGGTTAAGTGTTTGTATTTTAACATGCAGTTATTCAATTCATTTTGATTTCAGCTTAGTACATGGTAGAATTATGGGTCTAGGGTCAATCTTTTGCATGTGAATAACCAGATTTTTCAGCACCATTTAGTAAAGAGGTTATCTTTCCTCCAGTGTATGTTTTTGTCTGCTTTGGCAAAGATCAGATAGTTGAATGCACTTGGGTTGTTTCTGAATCTTTTGTTGTTTGTCATAAAAGGCTTTTATTAGGTTTATGTAATAGCCATTTGTACCAATTTTTCCATTTATTTAAAATTATGAAAGGATGTTGGATTTTGTGAAATTTTTGGATTTTTCTGCATTTATTGAGATGATCATGTGACTTTTGACCTTGGTTTGGTTTATGTGGTAAATTACATTTATTGATTTTCATATTTTAAATCATCTTTTCATCCTTAGAGTTATGGTTTATATCTTGATGCTTTCCTAAAGCTTCTTGTGCTCATAGGTGGGGCTTTGAGATGATGACTGGATCATGGGCTTATAACACTGAAACATTCCACTGATAGGTTATATTTGGATATGGTGTTGGGTATGATGTGTGGTGGGAAGAGATGGGTCATTTTGTTGTGGCCTAGAAGGGTTTTACATTGTCTTTCTCTTGATCCCTTGCTGCTTCCTGACTGCCATGCCATGGACTATTTCTCATCTACCATCTCCCTCTACCATTCTTCCCTTCCTTGAAGCCAGTTTGAAACCTCCATTAGCTGTGAATCAAAATAAACTTTTCTCCTTTATGTTGTGAGTGTAGATTTTGGTACTAGAAAAGTGTGTTAGTTAGTGGTATTCTATTTGGTCATGTGATTCAGAAAACTTTGGAAGTGGCTTTCAGGAAGCTCTCTGGAGCTCACATCTCCCACAGATTGCCTCAGATACCTGTAACTATGGGATTTAATGTTTTCCCAGCTAGAGTTTGGTTTTTCTTTGGTCCAGTTTCTTTCTATTCCCCTATTTGACCCTTTGCAAATGGAAATGTTCATTTTGTGCCATTGCATGTCAGAAGGATTTAACTTTCCTTTTTATAGGGCTCACAGCTAAGAGTTTGTCTTAAATCTCAGAAGACACTTTGGATTTGGACTTTTCAGCACTGCTGAAACAGGACTTTGATAACTCTTAGAGATGGACTAAATGCATTTTGTGTAAAGGGACATCCATGACTCTTTTGGGGTCAGGGACAGAATTTTATGGTTTATATTTGGATCTTCCTACAGTCTCATGATGTCACAAGTGGGGCTTTTGGGAAGTGACTTGAGCATGGTGTGTATGATACCCAGCACTGGATTAGTCCACTGAAGAGTCTAAAGATGAGTATGATATTGGGAGGTGAAGAATGGTGGAAAGAGTTGAGTCACCATTAGTATGGCCTAGAAAGGATTTTTTTGAGATAGGGTTTCACTTTGTAGTTCAGGCTGGTCCTGAGCTCACTATGTAGCCCAGGCAAGCCTCGATCTCAGCAATCCTCCTGCCTCTGCCTCCCGAGTGCTGGGATGACAGGCATGAGCCACCACGCCCGGCACTGTGGTATGTGGTATTGATGGCTGGTGGGCACGAGTCACCACACCCAGCATTGTATGTGGTTACCAGGGATCAAACTCAGGACCTTGCACTTGCGAGGCAGGCACTGGAACCACTGAGGTAAATCTCCGGCCTAGAAAGGTTTTATATTTCTCTCTTCCCATTGATGCTGTGAACTGTTTCTCTTCTGCCATGTCCTCTGCCATGCTGCTGCCTTGGAGCCAGCCAACTATAAACTGAAACCTCTACAAAAATGTGAACCCAAATAAACCTTTCCTTCTTTATGTTTTGGGTGTTGAGTATTGTATCTCGACAATGAGAAAAATAACTAAAATAACTAACATCCCTGGTTGCAACCTACTTGGTCATGATGCATGATCTTTTTGATGATTCATTGGATTCTGTATGCTAGTACCTTGTGTAGGATTTTTAACAGGGCCACAATTCATGTGTACTGGTGCTAGATGGCTTTGATTTGAATTCAGTAGTGTGTGCTGTAGCTAACCTATGTATTCTCTTTTGTTAATTGAATGTGTTGTGGAGAGTTTCTTTTCTGATCATGACTATTTGGGATTTTATATGCTTCACTTATGTGTGAGTTAAATTCTTTTACCTTATGTTGAAAGTTTTTAGATATTAGTTGAGAAAATAACATTATTATACCTATTGTGCTATCTTCTGATTTTCTTGAATTTTAATCACACATTAATGTCTTCTGACTCATCTAGGAGCTGTTGGATCCATTTTTCATGTTCTGTTTTTTAAACTATATCTCTGATTGATTGGTTACCAAGAACAGCCCTATCTTCTAGTTTTGTCAATCTATCCTAACATTGGTCACTTCTGCTGCCTGTATATATAGAATTATTAATTCCCTGACTACTTGGATCTCTTTTCTGGACTCTTAATTCTATTCTGTGCTAATCATTCATGTTTCACATCATTTTGTTCAGCTCTTCTTTTTTACTCATAGAGTCACTAATCATTTTATTTATTTGGCTCAATATCTTATTATTTATATCATCTACTGATTTTTTTTTTGGGGGGGACATCTTGCTTTGTAGTTCAGGCTGGCCTGAACTCACTATGTAGCTCAGGCAAGCCTGAAACTCAGCAATCCTCTTGCCTCTACCTCCTGAGTCCTGGGATTACAGGTGTGAGCAACCATGCCCAGCATTGTGGTATATGGTACTGATTGCTGGTGGGCATGAGTCACCATGCCCGGTATTGTTGTATGTGGTTAGTGGGGATCAAAGAGACCTTATGCTTGCTAGGCAGGCACTGGAACTACTGAGCTAAATCCCCAGCTCCTACTGATCTGTTTTTTAAAAAATTTCTTCAGATTTCATTTTGAAAAGTCATGATGTGTGGCTTTTGACTTGTACCCCTTTGCTGCCCCATGGATAAGCTTTGGGAGAGTTGAGAGTTTTAGGAGATATTTTGTTCTCTTGTCTTTTTATGTTTCTACATTTTAGTGTTTATATTTGTGTGTGTGTGTGTGTGTGTGTGTTAGTACTTTTTGGTTGATTGTGGGGAAAGCTTCATTTCTAGTGTAGAAATTTCTTTAGTTAGTGGTTACTTTTCGGTGGTGTCTTCTGATTGAGGACAATTACTGACCTTTGCCTCTCTCCCAAGATTCGGTAACCTTCTTTTACTTGAGAAGGGATGTGGCATGTATTTTCTCAGGTACCCAGTTTTCTAGGAATGGGCCACAGTGTTATTAATGACCCCAAGACAATCCAGGTACTGGCATCTCAAGAAAACCAATTAATGGCAACAGCTATGCCATCTTGGCCTAAAGTAATAACATCAACCTCAATGATACTATGAAATACAAACTGAATATTTATATACTCTAAGTACCAATAAAGCAGCACCCTTGTCCATAGAAGTCTATAATTATAATATGAATATTAAGACAAACTAAATGAACATTTATTGTTGACTGACAGTAAATATCTACTATTGGAGTAACTTTTCCTGATAAAAATATTAACAGTAACAGCAAAAGGTTAACTATTTAGTTTCACAAAGATGAGTAAATGCTGAGGTTGTGCCAGGAGTTAGGCAGAGCCCGTGACATGTAACCCTGCCCGACCCTGGGCCCAGTCTTCTCATGGGATCATCATGTGAGGAGGAGCCCTGGAGACTGTGCCTTGGTTTGGTACACAGTGAGTAGGTGCTGTGGTTGTGCTGGGACTTACACTGAGGCCTAAGGGCCAATTATATCAGGAGAACAACCCAGGAAGTAATCATTTCTTAAGTTCTAAATATTAGCACAAAAGTTGCTTGCAATAAATATTTTATAGGCATCAATCCAGGAATTAAACAGAAAATATCATCATCATCATCATCAACAACAAAGTAGAAACAAGAAAACACCCCCAAAGACTCAAATCTAGAATTCCAAATCTCTAAAGGGAAAGTTAGGGACAAATCAGATGGATCAACCTGAAACTCGACCAGTGGGACTCTCCGAACTGGCAACAAAAGAGAATCTGAAAAAAATGAAATCAGAAATAATCTCAGATAATAACAAATATTGACCTTGTTGAATGATGCAGATTAAAAAAATAGAGGACTTCAGGAACATAATGGAATTTCATCATAGAAAAGAAATGGAATTCAATGAATAGATTAAAATGGAAATTTAAGAGATTAAAAACTCCACTGAAAGCTTACATAGTAGAGCTACTGAATCAAAAGATAAAATTTCAGACATAGAAGACAGGATTGAAGTTAGCAACTAGGAAAGGAAAGATTTCTTAAAAATAGTAATAGTAAGGGAACAGATAAATCAGTCTAGCAGCTGCTAGATGATGCAAAGAAGAACAACATAAGATTGATCAGACTCAATGAAGAAACAGGAGATAATGCAAATGACATTAAAAAAATTGTTCATAGATGTAATAGCAGAAAACTTCCCAAGCAGGAGAAAAGAATTTGACATACAGATATGTGAAGCATAAAGAACTCCAGCTAACCATGATAAAAAAATCCACAACTAGGTATATAGTAGTAAAAATACCAAAAAGCCAACAGAAAATGAAATATTGAAAGCAGCTAGTAAAAAGAAACATATCACATACAAAGGGAAGCCCATCAGAATTACAGTGGACTTCTCAACACAAACCCTCAAGTCAAGGTGAGCCTAGAGTGAAGTATTTCAAACTCTAAAAGAAAACAACTTCCAGGGCCAGAAATTTAGCTCAGTGGTTCAGGCACCTGCCTAGCAAATGCGAGGTCCCTGGTTCAATCCTCCCAGTAAACACCTACAACAATACTCGGTGTGGTGACTCATGTCTACTAGCAATCAGTACCACACACCACAATGGTGGGTGTGGTGCCTCACACCTGTAATCCCAACATTTGGGAGGCAGAGACAGGAGGATTGCTGAACTCAATGCTTGCCTAGGCTACATAGTGAGCTTAGAGCCAGCCTGAACTACAAAGCGAGACCCTGTCTCAAAAAAAAAAAAAAGAAAAGAAAACAACTTCCAACCTTGATTGATGTATTTTGTAAAACTATCCTTCAAAATCAATGGGGAAATAAGATGCCTCCACAACAAAGCACGTAAGAAACTTCAGGAATACAAAACCTATGTTAAAAAAAAATTCTAAGTGGGCCGGAGGGTTAGCTCAGTGGTCCCAGCGCCTGCCTCGCAAGCGCAAGGTCCTGAGTTCAATCCCCGGTAACCACATACAATGCTGGGCGTGGAGACTCACGCCCACCAACAATCAACACCGCATACTGCAATGCCGGGCGTGGTGGCTCACACCTGTCATCCCAGCACTTGGGAAGCAGAGACAGGAGGATTGCTGAGTTCGCAGCGGCTTGTCTGGGCTCCATAGTGAGCCTCAGGGCCAGCCTGAACTACAAAGCGAGACCCTGTCTCAAAAAAAAAAAAAAAAATCTAAGTAATATCCTAGAAAAAGACAGTGAGGATCACAACTCCAAGAGGCTTCACAGAATGAAGCTGTTAGGCAAGACAAAAATGAAATGGCAGGGGAGAAATTTTTTTTAACTTTTTTTTTTTTTGAGACAGGGTCTCTCGCTTTGCAGTTCAGGCTGGCTCTGAGCTCACTATGTAGCCCAGGCAAGCTTCGAACTCAGCAATCCTCCTGTCTCTGCCTCCTGAGTGCTGGGATGACAGGCGTGAGCCACCACGCCCAGTGAGAAATTTTTTTTAAAATAGAGATTCATAAATCTCCATAGTGTGCTGGTAAAAAAGGTGGATGGGGTTGGAACCAGAAAATGAAAGAAACAAAATTTGAAGAATTAGACAACCATGGGCTGGGGATTTAGCTCTGATGTCTGCCTGGCAAGCACAGGGTCCTGAGTTTGATCCCTGGTAACCACGTACCACAATGCTGGTATGGTGGCTCATGCCTGTAATCACAGCACTTGGAGGTAGAGGCAGGAGGATTGCTGTGAGTTTGAGGCTTGCCTGGGGAACATAGTGCACTCAGGGTCAGCCTGAACTACAAAGTGAGACCCTGTCTCAAAAAAAAAAAAAATTAGCCAACCAATAGGATATGAAAGGGAAGATAGAAAAGGAGGAAGAAGTCCTGTTTAGGAGTTATGGGAAGTTAACAGTGGTAGAGAACAGTCCCTGGAAGGAGTGAACAATAAAAGAAAAAGGAGAACAAAAATGAGATAGAAGAAAGGATGGAAGAAAAAAAATTTGGAAAGGAAACATAGAAAAGCACAGAAAGGAAGCTAAAAAAGGATGAAAGAAGCAGAATTTCTCAAAACCTTCAGAAAACTTGATGAATGAAAGATAATACAAAATTGAAAAAATTTTAAAAAGTAATTCAATGAAAACATTGTCTGTGTTATTGAATGACTGGTTGCTTTTGAGATCAGGAATCTTGGGTCTAACCTTTCAGGAGTTTTTTTTATGCCTGTCTTTTAGTCCTATTTTTTAAAAATTGTGATATAGTTACATTTTCTATATACATTATGATCATATTCAACATTGAGAATTTGTACCAGTATATGACAAAACAATTTTCATTTTTCCCATTTCGCTACCCACCCTATAAGCCCTCACCCCCTATATACATGATCCACTTTGATTTTAATTTTCTACATAGTGAGAGAGATAAGTCTAGCTTTAGCCTTTGGCAGGTTAAGGTCCAGTTTTTCTTTGTTAAAGGGGCTATCTTTCCTCCATTGATGATATTTGGCTCCTTTGTCAAAGATGGAGGTGGCTTAGTGTATCTGGAGTTGTTTCTGGACCTTCTAATCTATTCCACTGATTCTGAGGTCTGTTACTTTGCCAGTACCATACAGTTATTAAAACGGTGGCTTTGTAGTATAGTTTCATGTTGGGGATTGTGATGCCCCCTGCATGTTCTTGTTACCTAGAATTGCTTTTGCTATTCTAGGATATTTTTGGTTCCAGATGAATTTTTTGATTATTTTTTCTAGATCTGTGAAATATGTTGTTGGGATTTCAATTGGGATTGCACTGAATCTATATAGCAGTTGTGGGAGTGTAGCCATTTTGATTATATTGGTTCTTCCTTACCAGGAACAAGGGATATCTTCCCATTTTCTGATATCTTCTTTTATCTCCTTTTTCAGAGTGCTGTAGTTTTCACAGTAGAGATTTTTCACTTCCTATGTTAGATTGATTCCCAGATATTTCATTTTTGGGGGTGCTAGTGTGAAAGGGCATGATCCCCCCAATTTCTCTCTTCATGAGTCTATTGTTTGTGTATACAAAGGCTATTGATTTTTGAGCATTGGCCTTGTATCCAGCCATGTTATTAAATTTGGTGATTAAGTCTTGCAAGTCTTTTGGTTGAGTTTTTAGGATCTTCTGTGTAGAGTATCATATCATCAGCAAATAGTGACAGTTCAACTTCTTCCTTTCCTATCTTTATTCCCTTTATTTCTTTCTCTTGTCTAATTGCTGTGGCTAATGTTTCTAGCACTGTATTGAACAGGAGCAGTGAAAACGCACATCCTTGTCTTGTTCCTGATTTAAGTGTGAAAATTTTCAGTTTTTGACCATTCAGGTGATGCTGGCTGTTGGCTTCTCATATATAGTTTTTATTAGGTTGAGATAAAGTCTATCTATTCTGATTTTCTGTAGGATTTTGATCATGGATGAGCGTTGGGTTTTGTCAAATGCTTTTTCTGCATCGATTGAGATGACCATATGGCTTTTATCCTTGAGTCTGTTTATGTAATGTATTACACTTACTGATTTATGTATGTTGAACCATCCTTGCATGCCCAGGATGAATACAAATTAGTCAGGGTGTATGATTTTCTTGATAATTCTTTGTATTCTATTTGCCAATATTTTATTGAGGATATTTACATCATTGTTTATTAGGGTGATTGGCCTGTAATTCTCTTTTTGGTTGGGCCTTTCTCTGCTCTTAGAATCAATTTAATGGTTGCTTCCAGGAATGTATTTGGGAGCATTTCTTTCCTTTCAATTTCCTTAAAGAGTTTGAGAAGTAGTGGCATTAATTCTGCTTTGAAAGTTTTGTAGAACTGAGCAGTAAAATCATCAGGACCAGGCCTTTTCTTTATTGGTAGCCTTTTTATTGCACTTTCAATTTCCTAGGTTGATATTGGGGTGTTTAACATTTTTATATCTTCTTTACTCAACTTTGGAAGTTCATAGGTGTGTGGGAATGTATCCATTTCTTCTATGTTCTCAATCTTATTGGAATATGAATTTTCAAAGCGGGTGTTATTATCCTCTGGACTTCTGCTGGATCTGTGGTGATTTGCCTCCTTTTATTCCTAATAGCATGGATTTGAGCCTTTTCCTTCCTTTGTTTCATAAAGGTGGCTAAGGGTCTCTTAATTTTGTTTATCCTTTCAGAAAACCAACTCTTTGATTCATTGATATTTTGTATCATTCCCTTAGTCTCCATTGCATTAATTTCTGCTCTGCTTCTTATAATTCCTCTCTTGTTTGAGCTTTGGGTTTGTCTTGCTCCTCTTTTTCTAGTAGTTTGAGGTTCAGCATTAGATTATTTGTTTGACCTTGCTTCATTGTTCTAGGAGCTGTTGAAGTGATTCTCACGGTCGCTTGCCATTTTCCACAAGTTATTCCTTTCCTGTTCATTGGCTGTAATTTGGTCCTCTAGGTTTGAAATTCAGTTCTTGCCTTCATTCATCCTACTTGGCAAACTTTTGTTCTATCTATCTGTCTATCTATCTATCATCTATCTGTCTGTCTGTCTGTCTGTCTGTCTATCTGTCTGTCTGTCTATCTAATCAATCTATCTATCTATCTATCTATCTATCTATCTATCTATCTATCTATCTATCTCTCTCTCTCTCTCTCTCTCTCTCTCTGTCTGTCTGTCTGTCTGTCTGTCTGTCTGTCTGTCTGTCTGTCTATCTATCTTTGTGGTACTGGGGATCAAACTCAGGCCCTTATGCATCCAAGGTTGGCGCGGTACCGCTTGAGCTAAATCCCCAGCCACCATTGTTTTTGTTATCTCAGATTATATCGAGTCCCTGATCTGTTCTTTAATCATATCGTTAGTGTGGACAACATCTCTGTTTCCATCTCAGAGATCAGTTATGATTTCCATTTTAGTAAGTCTGCTGTTGTTACCAGCTCAGAGGGTCCTGATGATTGAGCGTCATTTTGCTCCTTTCCCTGAATTCCCTTGTGGTGATGATCTTTGTATCTGGGTTCTTGAATTTTTTTTCTCATTTCTATTGTGCTGGTAGTGCCAGAATTCACTGCAAGACCTAAGTGGTGCTTACACAGACTTGCCAAAACTGTAATGGAGGCCCTGCAGGCTTCTAGTCAGGATCCAATGACAGGATGGTTGCTAGATGGTGGCAGAAGCCACTGTGTGACCTCAGTGGCATTTACCCAGACCCATCACAGGAGAATGGAGGTCTCCTATATTCCTGGTCTGGGTCTGATGGCAGGCAGGCTGCTAGTGGGTTGCAGAAGTCACTGTGTAGCCTCCAGGACACTTAATCAGACACATCATAGGGAAATGGAGGTCCCTCAGGCTTCTGATCTGGATCTGATGACAGGCAGGCAGCTAGCAGGCACTGGAATTCACTGCGTAGCCTCTGAAGTGCCTACCCAGACATGCTGCATGGGAATGGAGGTCCCCCAAGCTTCTGGTCTGGATCTGATGACAGATCTATTGGTTTTTGAGGTGCCCTCCTTAAACTAGAGGACTATCTGTTCCTGCCTCCAGACTGTGGTTGACATGCAAGCCAAGGCTGCCCCTGCTCCTGCAGGTAGATGAAGAATATGATAAACCCCCTGGTCTCTGCTGAATATGCTGCAGGGTGGGGATTCAAGTGGGTGGCAGTACTTCCTGTCCTCAGCTTGGAGTCTGGGAAATTCCTGGTATGGTCCTCATGCAGGATCACATTGGTTGGCTAGTCCTGGCCTCTGTGGCTCTGTGCTGTGTTGTCCCCTCTCTGGTGAGGGTCACCTCTCCTCAGGCAGACTCTGCTTGCTCCCCTGCCAACAGGGTGCTGCTGGTGCAGAGTGTACTTATGAGCAGGTAGGGCACTGCTCCTTGGGTGTGTGTTTGCTTGCTTGTATGGGTGAGAGTGCTCCTCCTCAGCCTGGAGTCTGCTTGCTCTTTCTATCTAATAGTATCTGGTATGGTTTTTAAAAAGTAATAGAAAAATTTGTATTTGGGTATGCTTAGAACATTTGTTAGACAAGTTTTGCAATTTTCCTGTTTTTATTATCATGCTTACTATGTTTTAATAAGTGATGTGACCCTTGCTGTAAATGTAATTTCAGTTATTTATGTATTTATTTTAATTATTTATTGTTATTTATTCAATTTCAATTATTTATAGTTATTTATTTCAATTATTTATGTACAATGGGCATGGATACTACAAGCAGCATGAAGAAATCTTAAGATATAAAATACTTATTCTCTACTTGTCAAACCAAAGCCCTAAAAATAGTACGTTAATTTGGAGGTAGAAGTCTAGTTATCTCTCTCAGGTAATGGTGCCACATAGCTCCTTTTCCTGAGAACCTCAGCTTTATTAACTTTTACATGTTAAATTTTGTTCTTGCCATTGACATATTCATCATATATGTCAATTAGAAAACATTACTCATGATTCAGGTCTATTAAAATACATTTCTTCATATACTGGTACAAATTCTCAATGTGGAGTATAATTGTGAAGTGTATATATAATGTATCAAAATGTCAATACAATGTCAAAATAAAATAAAATACATTTCTTTAATTATCTGACATCCATAGGATGTACAGCATGATTAGGTAGCTTCTTGTGGCCTTTCCTTTTCTTTTTATAATAGCCTAACATGTGTTTTACTAATTATCACGTAAACTTTTAAATGAGCATGGTCTTGATTTCTTTTTTATTTCTTTAACTAATCATAAGGCCCAATAAATATTTGTTTCAGTATTTTTCTTTGAAATGTTTCTCAATATTTAAAACATTTTTAATCCACCTACAAGAAATAAGATTAGAAAAAGTCACCATTGAGGCTTAGTATTGGGCAAAATTGAATATTATACTATTTACTTGAGAACATATTTGATAATATCAATCGTGCAAAATTTCAGAATGCCCTGTTCTGTCCTATTCTTGAAGAGCTGGGGAAATTGTATCTTGTGATTGAGATGTCTTATTTATGAAAATATTTCTGCTGCATCTGTAACATGTACAACTTGGAGAGAGTGTTATCCATTAATAAAAAGTTTACCAAACTGTGTATACAACATTTGATAATAATGAGAATATTCATCTAAAAGAGCTCATTCCACATTATTTAAAGTAGCTGCTAAGTGACAAACACTCCAACAACAATAAAGCATTAATGAACTATTTCTATACATTTTTCCTATATTTTCAGGTGCACTGTCATTCTTCACATTTCAATGATTTTTGTAATATTATTTTTCATAAGATGAATATGTTTATTCATAAGATGAATAAGTTGTAATATTATTTTTCATAAGATGAATAAGTATGTTTTCATAAAATGAATAAGTATGTTCTGATCAATTTTATTGTTGTGGATACTTTAGAAGTTTCTTTAAGCTTCATAACTTATTTGTAATATCTATAATTTTAGTATTTTTCTACCAAAGCCTTTTTTGAATCTCATTTTGCTTCCCATTCTCAAATTTTGATTTTCATGCAGTCAAATCTACATCTAGTCAACAAGTAAATGTTAGTATTTAACATGATAAAACATGTATCCTGTTATTCTGCAACTGATCTTATTGGTACATTTTATACATACATTATGAGCACACTTTCCATTGAGAATTTATACCTGTATAGAACACATCTTGATTTTCATTTTTTCCCATTTCTCTGCCTCCCCTACAACCTCTATACCCTATATACATAAACTTTTTGCCTTTTATTAACTGTCAAATTTTTTCTTTCATTTCTTTACTTTTCCCTACCCACCCTTTTCCTTTTGAACATTTTCTCCCTACTTCAAAATGCTTATTATAGATTTTGGAATTCATTTACATCTTCATTTTATCATACTAGAGAAAAGATACAGTATTTACACATCTGTGTCCTATTTATTTCATTTACAAATATGTCCTTAAGGTACATCTATTTGAGATAAATGACTCAAACTTATCATTCTTTATGGGAGAGTAATACTCCATTTTATTAAAAAAAATCTTTATCCAGTCTCCTGTTGATAGGCATTTGGATTGTGTCCAGGATTTAGATCTTACAAACTGAGCTGCTATAAACATGGGTGCAAATATGTCACTGTGATATGAATCTTTTAATTATTTTATGTATATATCTAGCAGGGGAATAGCAGGGTCAAATGGGATCTCTACTCTTAAGTTTTTGAGGAGTGTCACATTGGTCTCCACCATGGTTTTACCATTTCACATTCCCACCAAAGTGAAAAAGGGTTCCTTTCTTCCTACAGCCCCCACCAGCATTTATTGTTGGTTGATTTCATAATAGCAGCCATTCTTTGTGGAGTGAGATGGAATCTCAGTTTTGTTTTCACCACCATCTTTTGAATGACCAGTGATGTTGTGCTTTTCTTTATATATTTCTTAGCTGCCTTTATTTCTTCACCTGAAAAGTATTTTTTTCATTTCAGATGTCTGTTTTTTAAGTGGGTCTTTAAATTTGGGAGGGCTGATTTTTAAAAAGTTCTTTATATACTCTACATAGTAGTCCTTTGAGGAACAGCTGGTAAAATATTTCCTTTTCTTATTGCTCTGTTGGTGGTTTCCTTGGTGTGCAAAAGTGTTTTAATAAGATGAGATCCCTGTTGTTGATTCCTTCTGCTAGTTCCCATGGTAGTGAAGTTTTGTTCATAAAAATCTTTCCCTATGCCCATGTCTCCAAGAGTTCTACCTAACTTATTTTTCAGCAGATTTAGTGTTTCTGTTTTATATTTAGGTCTCTAATCCACTTTGATTTTAGTTTGGAGCATGGAGAAAAAGAGAGATTTAGCTTTAATTTTTAGGAAGTGGAAGCCCAGTTTTTCCTCCACTATTTGTTGAAGATATTTGGCTTCTTTGTCAAAGATGAAGTAAGTGGCTTAGTGTATCTAGAGTTGTTCCTGGATCTTCTAGTCTCCTGCTGATCCTCGGGTCTGTTTCTTTGCCAGTACCATGCTGGTTTTTTTTTTTTTTTAATCACAGTGGCTTTGTAGAATAGTTTCAAGTTAAGGATCGTGATATTCCATGCCATAATCTTGTCTAGAATTTCTTTTGCTAGTAGATCTCTTCTGGTTCCAGATTAATTTTTTTTTGATTATTGTCTCTAGTCCTGTGATTTATACTGTTGGGGTTTGAATTGGGATTGCATTGACTATATAGTAGTTTTGGCAGTATAGATATTATGATGATATTGGCTCTTCCTAACCAGGAACAAAGGATGTCTTTTGATTTTCTGGTATCCTCTTCAATCTCCCTTTTTAGAACACTGATTTTCAGAGTAGAGATTTTTTTTTAGATTGATTCCTAGATATTTCGTTTTCTGGATGCTATTGTGAAAGGAATTGATTCCTAGATTTCTCTCTCAATGAGTCTGTTGTTCAGGTATACAAAGGCTAGTGACTTCTGAGTGCTGATCTTGTACCCAACTATGCTACTAAATCTGGAGATTAAGTCTAGCAATCTTTTGGCAGTGTTTTTAGGATCTGCTATGCAAAGTATCATGTCATCAGCAAATAATGACAGTTTAGCTTCTTCCTTTCCTATCTTCATTTATTTTGTTCTCTTGTCTAATTGCTATAACTAATGTTTCCAATACTGTATTGAACAGGAGTGGTGATAGTAGACATCCTTGTCTTGCTCCTGATCTTAGTATGAAATGTTTCTGTTTTTGACCATTTAGTATGATGCTAGTTGTTGGCTTATCAATAAATAATCTTTATCAGGTTCAGATAAGGACCACCTACTTCAATTTTCTGTATGGTTTCAATCATGAATGGGTGCTGGATTTTGTTGAATGCTTTTTCTGCAACTACTGAGATGACCATACTGTCTTTGTCCTCAAGTCTGTTTATATAGTACATTACATTTATTGATTTATCTATGTTGAGCCATCTCTTGCATCCATGAGATGAATCCAACGTGGTCATTGTATATAATCTTCTTGATTACCCTTTGTATTCTGTTTGCCAGTAGCTTATTGAAGATTTTTGCATCTCTGATGTTCATTAGGGATATTGGCCTGCAGTTCTCTTTTTTAAATTAACTCTTTATTGGTACATTGTATATACATATAATGATCATACTCAACATTGGGAAATTTGTACCAGTATATGATACAAGTTAATTCTCATTTTCACCCATTCTGTAGTTCTCTTTTTTTGGTTGCATTTTTCTCTGCTTTTGGAATCAATGTAATAGTTGCTTACAGGAATGAATTTGGGAGTACTGCTTTCTTTTGCTTTCATTGAAGAGTATGAAGAATAGTGCCATTAGTTCTCTGAAAGTTTTTTAGAAATCAGAAGTAAATCCATCAGGACCAGGAATTTTCTTTATTGGTAGTTTTTTAAAAATTACATTTTCAATTTCACATATCGATATTGGGATGTTTAGTATTTTTGTATCTTTTTCATACAACTTTGGGAGTTCATATATGTCTAAGTAACATTCCACTTTTTGTGTGTTTTCCATCATATTGGAGTGTAGCTTTTTAAAGTATATGTTAATTATCCTCTGAATTTCTGCTGGATCTGTGGTGATTTCTCCATTTTTCAGTCCATATTGCATGGTTTTGAGCTTTCCCTTCCTTTATTTGATTAGGTTGGCTAAGGGTTTGTAAATTTTATTTTTTCAAAGAACCAACTCTTTGATTCATTGATGATTTTTTTTGGATTGTTCTCTTGAAGTGCTGCTCTTAATGTCATAACTGTTTGTTATTTCCAATCTGCTCTGTAGAGTGGTATTGTGACTAAGGATAGGCACATTCTCACTTCTCTCTGCACAGCTCCATCCTGGTCACATGTAGTTGTGTCTGCCAGTGCCCTGACCCTGGTTATTATTTACATGGCAAATGAAGCCATTTCTTTGAGTTCTAGTCATCTGTGCCACAAAACAGAAATATCAGTGCATCTGCTTTGACTACCCTGAGATCTGCTGTGAGTGTGGCAGTGATGTAGATGAGGACGTGGTGAAATATAAAACAGGAATCCAATGTTATTTTTTCATGACTATTGTTACTGTCACCTTCCTCACATGACTGTGATAATCTGGTTGGCCTTGAGCTTACTCATGAAGGGTACAGCCTGACGTTTGTTTGCTCTCTGCACCAGCCTTCAGATGGTTCTCTGTATTGTGGTACTATCTGCAGTTATTTAGTCAGCTTTATATTTTAGTTTCATAAGACCCACATCCCTAGTAACCAGTTACCTATACGTTCATGTATTTGCTTCACAGTTGACAGTGTATTTAATGGTGACCTGGTGGTCACCAGGTCCTCTTAGTAAAGGATGGCTTCTTGGAGCTTGGAGTATGATGAGGGGAAGTAGAAATGATGAACTAATACCACAAACAGAGTAAACCAAGGAAAGGGGCATGCAGAAAAGGAATACTTGTCTGGCACCTCTGATCTGGAGAAGAAGGCTTTTTTTTTTTTTAACCACCATTCCTTTGAGTGGCAACCCAAAGGATGAGTCTGAATTGATGTCACAAAAGTCCTTTTGTATAATGAATATGCAACATATACCTTTTTTTTTTTTTTTTTTTGCTTTTGAGACAGGGTCTCGCTTTGTAGTTCAGGCTGGCCCTGAGCTCACTATGGTGCCCAGGCAAGCCGTCGCGAACTCAGCAATCCTCCTGTCCCTGCCTCCCGAGTGCTGGGATGACAGGCGTGAGCCACCATGTCCAGCATTGTAGTATGCGGTATTGATTCGCCCAGCATTATATGTGGTCACTGGGGATCGAACTCAGGTCCTCGCACTTGCGCGGCAGGCGCCGGAACCACTGAGCTAACCCTCCGGCCCCAACATATACTTTTTAAAAAATCTGCTCCTCAGGTCTACTAGGACTGAGAGCTCTAAGGTTTTTAAAGTGGTCCTCTCTTATGCCTTCATTCCAACAGCAGGTCATTTCCAATCTGTGAGATTTGAAACTCTCTTTCCTGGGCTGTAAAGGACAGGAGTTCACTGTATTCTGTATTTCACTCAGTTCTGTGGCCCCTGAGATGGTCTGAGACAAGAAAGTTACCTGAAAAAGTCAAACTTTGAGAAGTACATTAAGAGGGTGTCATTTGATACTGAAATCATATTTTATTGTACTTTGCTCACTCGTAAGGCAGCCAATGGAGTGGGATATACTTTAGTTTCTTCAATCACATATCTATATGTAGTTTCCATGCTATTTGTAAACTGTGTTTATATTGTCTATCATAAAGTATACCCTCTTATGAAGATACTTTGCAAGAACAAGCATTTTTAGCATGGTTCAAGGAATGTATAATTTTAATAAATTGCATTATTTGAAAAACACATATAACTGGAAGAAACTTGTCTTTTACTCTTGTCCCTGGACACGGACTTGCTCTAGATATTAAGAGAATGTACAATTCTATGGCCATCCTCTGTTATGGATGATGGTGTGAGAATTGTTCTGCCTGACAGTTTGATGTGCTCAGAAAGGTATGTTTTCAAAGTTCAAGCTGTTTGTAACTGCTGAGAGTCAAGACTTGGAGTTAATAGGCCTTTATGGAGCAGAACAATTTAAAAAGTATGGACTATACAGCAGGGACTTGGAATCTAGTTTGAGGTGAGAGTTGAGAACCAAACTGCTTTCATACAAAAGTGCTAGGGAATTGTACCCTGGACAAAAGTGTAAAGGAGGTTTGGGGAAACTCCCTCTTCATGGGAAAGGGTATTATATTTCTATCAACAGAGATTTCTGGCATGGTTTGTTTTCTATTATCGATTGAAGTGAAAGCTTTGCTCTTCACAAACTTTACCCACCATTGGGATTTAATTTTAATGTTTCAGATATGCAGAAAACAGAGCAGTGGGGTCCAGTGTGGGGCAGCCTTGGGCCGAGTAGACCGGGAAAGAACAAAAGTTCTGACAGGTTAGAGAAAAACCACTCAGGACTCAGGAACAGCTGTGAGGCAAAGTTCTCCCCTTGAAAGAGCAGGGTTGTGATTCACATCGTCTGAATCCTGACTTACCTGCCTCAAAACTCCCTGTACCTTGGACCTGCAGCATTCAGAGCTCCGCTCCACCTTTATGAATCTTTGCCACTGTATATCCTTCCTAGGTCACTCTTCAGAAACCTGAGTTTTGGAGGGCCGAACTCCCTCCGGGTGGGGGCGGGGCGCCTGGGCAGAATGGCTGGTTCTCTCCTGTGGCCTTTTCGAAGTTCTGCCAAAGGGTCTCGGGGAGCCTGTTGCACTCATCTGTGCAGCTTCCTTTCCTGAGAATTCCACGCAAAAACAAGCGGGAAACTAATGTTCAGGTGGGATAAAAGTCTACCAGGCCCCCAGAGCCTTCCTTTTGTTTCCTGACAAATTTAGCTTATTGACACCAAAAACAAAGGTGTATTTTCTGGCACTGGCTCTGTCTTTTCTTTTGACCAGAACAAGCTGCTTTGTTCAACTTCTGCAATTTTAAAAGTGCAGTGAGTGGCATTTACCTGGTTTATAAACAGCCTTAAGTTATGAATGGTGATTAAGTTAGAATTGTAATCACTCACAACAATGTGTAGTGGGTGTCTGTGTAGTGGGTGTCTCTGTCGGTGCACAAGGCCAAGTTAGTTTTTTACAAAGAGAAAACGTCTGTGCCACTCCTGACCTTACGTGCACAGTGTACCTCATGTCTTGGCTGCCTGGATAGGACTGTTTCATTTTAACCCTCAAATAACAGTGAAAGTAGTATCCACCTGTACATCCGTGGTAGTAGCCGCAGCTACACTTACACAAACATGCACACACACACACACACAAACACACACACACCTGTGTTTGTCTCTGTGCCACATATGGATTAAGATCAGAGAGTACACATTTTTCCTGAATTATTTATTCCCCAAAGCGAAAGACTGTTTCATTTAATCACTCTGATTTTTCTATGACTTTGAAATATTTATGAAGCAATCCTACCATAAATATTCTATGGCAGTTGAAATTATTTCTGTTGTCTAACTTATTTTTCATGAAACATTACCTTGCCAAACTCATGTCTCCCTTCTTCTTGGTTAAAATTTCAGCCCTGAGGAGGGCCTTGTAGAATATTCGTAGCTTCTGGTGTTTTGCATTTTCACATACATCAGTGAGAGAAATACGTGAAGCTGATGAACATGGTTTATTTCTTAATTAGAAACAAATGCTCATGGATCTCGGTCACCCTGCAGTCTGGTAACCTGGATACTGGCTCAGTCCTAGGTGGATCATGATCTCATTGATCTGTGGCTTTACATATGTCTATGAGTTTTTCTGTACAGCTCTATTTATTTTCCTGATGACTTTGACTTCAAGATCAAATAGGAAAACCCTCTGGAATTCTACATGCCCCGTCCAGCTGCTTACCAAGAGGAATTTAAAACGTTTACTCTCCTTTCTTTTACTTTGCACTGTTTTTTTCCTCTTCACTTAACATCTTCAAACATGTACGTACTTACTTATTTCTTCTTTGCGTTTCTCCATTAGTTTGCGACTATCACAAAGGGAAGGCTTTTTGTTCCATTTATTGTACTGCTTTATTTTCTAAGTAGAATTGTGCCTGGTACTTAGTAGTAGGTGTTCACTTGTTAAAAAAAATGGATGAATTAAATGGTGCTGCTAGTTTTGTCACCAATTTTTGTGTAACTTTGGAAGAATTACTAGCTTGCTGAAAGAGATGTTTGTTTCTGTCATCTCTGAGAATTTAAAGAAACAATTCTCTCCCAAACCAATGCATTTACTTATTAATACACATTTACCTATGAGTCCTTATAAAAATTGACTTCCAGCTCTAATTTTTTTTTTTTTTTTTTTTTGCTTTTTGAGACAGGGTCTCGCTTTGTAGTTCAGGCTGGCCCTGAGCTCACTATGGTGCCCAGGCAAGCTGCTGCGAACTCAGCAATCCTCCTGTCCCTGCCTCCCGAGTGCTGGGATGACAGGCGTGAGCCACCACGTCCGGCACTGTGGTATGCGGTGTTGATTGTTGGTGGGCATGTCTCCATGCCCAGCATTATATGTGGTTACCGGGGATCGAACTCAGGACCTTGCGCTTGCGAGGCAGGCGCCGGAACCACTGAGCCAACCCTCCGGCCCAAGCTCTAAATATTTTATGATTCTTCGTTTTGTCCTTCCCCAGAGAAGAATTCTTCCTTGGTTCCATGCTCCACACTTCACCTCCTAGTTCGTTCATTAAACAATTTATTGAAGAGTAAGTCACATTTTCCTGATGAGCTCAGAATTTAAAATTCCCTGCTAAATATTAAATGGAATATTTTGTCATACCAATGTCCTTTTCAGATTTGGTTGAAGATCAAATTCTCCCTGGATTAGACATTTGCATGGAGAATCACCTGGAAACATCAGGCAGCTGCATTTCCTGTTCATTCCTGTCCACCGCACCAGTGTGTTCACAGATAGTAGTGGATTTCTGCATTTCCACACACACAACTTGCCCTTCATTTCTTTGAGTTGCTCATCTTTTTGAGTCTTGTTCAAAATCTGTCTTCTTTATAAAGCTCCTAACAATTTCTCTTGGCTGTTCAGTTCTGCAGTTTTACATTCCACTCTGTTTTTGTTTTAGCACTTTCTTTTTGACTTGTTACTTAAAGTGGGCTTTTATCTCTCCATCTATACTCCTGATTCTCAAACAAAAGAGACTGTGCCTATCTTTTACTGCTTCATCTTTTCCCATCATGAAATTAATTGAAATTAATGCTTACTGGTATATTTCAGTATATAAGCACATAAATACTATAAGCTATAAAGATATTAAGAAGGTAAAGATACTTCCAAGATATTTGTAATGTTTTATTTGAGATAAAAAGTTCATGAGGCTGAGCGATAAGATAGTGCACCACTACCTGTTAACATGAGTGGCTCCATAGCTGGTTTAGGCCAAAGCCCGTGGGTTTGCTGGTGCATTTTCTGAAATTGTGTGTACAGCACTCATCATCGGCTGGTATGAATGTCACCTCTGGTATGGGCAAAAATGAAGACAGGTGCTCTGCTTCTATCTATCTGGGAAATTTAGAGTGGAATGCTTAATCCAAAATGGGACATTATCAACTTACTTTGAGTGGGGACACATACCAAGTACTTTTTGTTGGTCTTGTTTATTCCTTGAAGGCTATATACAGAAAATAGGTCATTTTGTAAATGTAATATTCATGGAATAATATTATATCATGATGTAATATCCATGAGACTGGATATTAACCCTGTTAAAAATTAATTGAATTTTAAAAATCCTTTTATTTTTCTTCAGGCAATGAAAGGGAAATAACTCATAAAAGGATGAGCAGCAGAAGCAGGAAAATAAGTAGTTTTGTCACATCTGAAATTAATGCTCCTATATCTATTAAAAATACACATTTTTATGGCAGAGTAGTACTCAAAGCTTAAATATCACATGCTTTCTCTTACACAAGACACCCAAATTATAAATAAAGAACAAAATAAAAAATAAGAGGAAGTAGAGAGATAGTTCCTTCTCAAAGCGCACAGGATGAAGAGATGGAGGGAGGAGGTAGGAAAGGTAAGGCAAGGGGGTGGAAAGAAGAATGAAGATGTGTGCTGCACACCCACCAACTCACTATGGGAAATGGAAACATTATGTACTGCAAACATGTGCTTAAAAAGTGAAAGACGTAACTACCCAGAATCTTGTTCATAGAAACAATAGGAATGAACAATTGTGATCTTTTGCAAAATGAGGCATTTTCCTAGGCACTAAAAGTCAATTGCATTTGGCTTACTTTGGATGTGATTGATAAAAATTCTTTAATAATTAATGCTTTCAATTCACTCTTCTGGATTCTAGGACAAACATAATGATAAATCCTGTGCAAAAAAAAAAAAAAAAGAGTGATGGGCTGGGGATGTAGCTCAGTGGTGCCATACCTGCCCAGTAAGTAAGTGCAAGGCACTAAGTTAGAACTTCATTATGACAAATATGTGTAAATATACACACACACACACACACACACACATCTTTATTTTGTTGAGACAGGGTCTTGCTTCGTAGTTCAGGCTGACCTTGAACTCACTATGTAGCCCATGCAAGCCTTGAACTCTTGCCAATCCTCCTGTCTCTCTTCCTGAGTGCTGCAATTACAGGGGTGAGCCACCATGCCCAGCATTGTGGTGTGTGGTACGAGGGGATTGAACTCGACCTTGCAAGAGCCAGGCAGACACCAGAACCACTGAGCTAAATCCCTGGTGCGCCCTTTCTCAGTTAAAAGAGAAATTAAAATCAGCTTCCATTGTCTTTTACACACATAGAAGATGGTTGAGAGACAGAAACAGTGCTTCCAGGCTATATGCTTCTTTGAACTGTGTCACGTGCTTTGTGAGGAACAACATACTTCTGAGAACCAGCTTCAAGGAAGTGGCTTTAGGTTATAACCAGATGCTTGTAGGAACTGTCACTCCCTAGCGGGGAAAGCACACGGTAGTCTTCTCTACTTCCGGTCTGTGGAAGTTCCTTCAGAATTCCCCTTCCAGCCTGACAATAAAGGTGAGCAACACAACATTAAAGGTGCATCAAGTGACTCAAGCCGAGACTTCCTCCATTCCATGGCAGGACAGTCCTACGTCAGGTCCTCGGATATGGAATTAAAGGGATACTGTCCCTTTATCACACATTTTTACATGTGTATAGCACTCATAGGCTTATATTTTGAAGGTCAGTTTCAGTTTTGATCTTTTCATGCCTATGTATATGTTCACTTTGGGAGAAGAGAAACACATCAGATTGGAATCCAAATCTGGGCCAATGAATGTTTCACCTTCTCTATGATGAGACCCAGTGAGAAGCTTTACGCTTTCTACAAGGTACTGTCTGTGGTAAGCACAAGTGGAAGATCATAGGAAAATGCAGGTGTGATTTCAAGTTCAATTCTCAGTGTAAATCTGAATTCTTTATGAAATGCCCACAATGAAGAGCAATGCTTTAATGGTTTCATCAACAAATATTTATTCATTTATTTATTTTTCCCTTTATTGAGTTTATTGGTACATTTTAGGTATAAATTATGATCACATTCAACATTGGGAATTTGGACCTGTATGTGATATATCTTGATTCTTGTTTTTTCCCATACCCCCATCCTCCTTACAACACCCAGCCCCCAATATAGATAAGCTTTGTTTCTGTTTTTTTCCTTTTTACCGTCAAATTTTTTCTTTCCCTTTTCACTTTCCCCTGCCCCTCTCCCAGTTTCCCTTGGCTTTTGAACATTTTCTTCCTATTTCACTATACCTATCATACATTTTTTACTTCATTTGAACCTTTAATTTCTCACACTGGAGAAATGATACAGTATTTATACATGTATGTCCCATTTATTTCACTTATGAGTATGGCCTCAAGGAGAATCTATTTAGCCATATATGTGTCAAGTTTATCTTTCTCCATGGCTATGTAGTATTCCATTTTATTAAAAAAATCACATTATCTTTATCCACTCATAAATTGATGGGCTTTTAGCTGTTCCCAAGATTAAACTATTACAAACTGGACTGCTATAAACAGATGTGACTATGTCACTATTACGTTATGGTTTCAGTTCTTTTGTGAATATACCCAAGAGGGAAATAACAGGGTCAAATGAGACCTCTAATCCCAGTTTTTTGAGGAATCTCCACACTGATCTCCTCAGTGGTTGCCTCAGTCTACATTCCCAGCAACCAGCAGAGAAGGCTTCCTTTCTTCCTACAACCATACCAGCATTTATTGTTGGTTGATTTCACGATGGCAGCCATTCTTTGTGGAATGAGATAAAATCTGTGTTGTTTCCATCTGCATCTCTCAAATGACCAGTGATGTGGAACATTTTTCATATGTTTATTTGCTGCTTCTACTTCTGAAAAGTGTTTGTTCATTTCAGATGCCTATTTTTGAATTGGTTCTTTACATTTGGGGAGTCTGATTTTTCTTTGCATATTCTAGATAGTAGTCCTTTGTTTGAGGAACACATGGTAAAATTTTGTGCCCTCATTTTAGATTGTCTTTTTATTCAGTTGGTTTCTCTTGTTGTGAAGAAGCTTTTTAGTAAGATGAGATTCCAGTTTCAGCAATAAATATTTAACAGCTCCAAAGTACACATGGCTAGTACTTCGTGCCCAAGATATGTGGAGTTATCAAATTGAGTCCCTGGCCAAAGGAGATCTACAGCTCCAAGTGAACTCAGGAATAATCTAAAATATGCAAAAGAATTAAAAATCAAGAATGAGGTTGCCTATATTACATGTCTAACTGGCAGTGTAGCTACTGCATTCTCACTGGAGGAGTTTGGTGTTGGCATGTTTAAGAAACACCAGTGCAGTGCCGGGCGTGGTGGCTCACGCCTGTAATCCCAGCACTCGGGAGGCAGAGGCAGGAGGATTGCTGAGTTCGAGGCTTGCCTGGGCTCCATAGTGAGCTCAGAGCTAGCCTGAACTACAAAGTGAGACCCTGTCTCAAAAAAAAAACCAAACAAAAAAAAATTAAAAGAAACACCAGTGCAACTAATGGTAACAATTTGAGTTTGGTTGAAGCGAATGGTTAAGTTCAGGTGGTAGAGGAACTGAAATTTCACATTAATAGGAGTTTTATTCCAAAACAAAACAACAGCAGAAATGTGCATATGTTTGGGTAAGGTGTACCAGCACAACTTTTGAGAACAGAGCGAGTGGTGTGAGCAGAAGAGATGGAGGTAACACATGAGAACTTGTGACAATAGCACCTGGATCCTTGTGCATGATCAATAGATACAAGCTGTTAACCTTACAGAGAACTGATAATGAAACATGGCCTTAACTCAAGTCGTGATTAGACCAAAGTTATTGTGGGAGAAGTAGAAAAGAAAGAATGTCTAACAAAATACCCATGTGCGTTGCTTTCTTCCCTTTGTCCTTCTCATGTCATGTGTGAGGGTGGCAAGATTAACTTGTTGTGGGCCACAGGGCAGTGAGTGAGGCATAGCTTGGAGAAGGGGGCACCTGTCCACCTGGAGAGTGAGGAGCTTGGCCCAGGCTGCCCTCGCAGGGCAGAACACAGATCAGCACTGGTGAATCTCACAGAACCATGGTGGCTCAAGGGGATCCTGGGTCTAAGCTTCGCATTTCTTTCCTGAAAGACTAACTGGCTGTGAGCATGCCCCGTGCATGCTGCATGTGCTCTGTGAAGTCTAGCGACCCTAATGTCCCCTGAGCCGTACTGGAGCGACAGCGCTCAACAGGTTGACAAGTGCAGCCATGATGATCCCATGCCCTACAATCCTGAGCTCCTGAGCCAGAATCTTCCTGGGTTACTTTGCCTGTTAGTAGTTATATCAGGTTAGTTCACACACTTTCCTTCCTTTCTGTGTTTTCGGAGAAAGTCCCAGTTTTTTTTTTGAGACTCATTTTAGGAGCTTATTCTTTTTTTCAGGGTCTGTCTGTGGGAGTTGAATGCTCACCTTTACTTTTAGAGGGATACAGTCGGCCCTGGACTTAAGAACTGAATTCGTTCAGTTAGGCAGTTGTAACTTCACAGCCTTCAAAGTCTCTCTCCTGTACACAGGCAGATCTCAGTGTCCTTAGAGAGACATTGGCCCAATGTCTCAATTCACCCCACACAGAAAGGAAGTTGTCATTGTCCTTCCAGAACTCTCTAAGGGTGAAATCTGTATGGGAGGCTATTTGGAAGTGAAAGTAGCTGGCATTTGGGTTATAACTCAAGACTTTGGTTGTAAGTCAAAACTAAAATCCTGGTTGTAACCCAAATTGTTTGTATGTCAGTCCAGTCATAACTTGAAGGTCCACGGTACTACAGAATCTAACTTGAATCTAACTGTTGAATCCAGTCTTGGACTGCATTGCCCTGGGTATCTACCTCAAGAATTGCTGAGGCAGTGAAAGGTCTGCTACATAAAACAATGGCACTTTAGCCACAGCAATATGTCTAATTGTATGTTGGTTTTCCTAACACCCTAACATTTAATTATCTGTATATTATTTGTGTTGACAATAAAGGAGGTTAAGCTCTGTTTGTTTTTTCTCTTTTAAGGCTTACTTTGCTGGGTTTTGTTTGTTTTTTTGTTTTACTTGTAAAGTACAAAACCTCCAGCTAATCACACTAACATGTCGGTCTTTTTTAGTTAGTAAAGTGACCTACTGCCACCTGGTGGCCTCTGTCCAAATCAAGAGTGACAGGACAGAAGGGTCACTTGGGATGGGAATGTTCAACCAAACACCGGCAAGAAACCAAGTTGTGTACTTTCACTGGAGCCTCATCATGACCTCAGATCTAGCGTTTAGTTTATGATTTCTTCCTTCCCTCAGTTTTCCTAAGAAGCAGTGAGCACGAATGTGCCTAGACATTGAACTTCCTGATGTGATTCTTCCTCATCTCAAAACAAGGCTGAACTGTAATCGCTGTTGTTCCGGGAGGCAATCAAAGGGTGAGGTGCTGAGTGAGCTCCCCATTGTCGTGTTGCTGTCTAAGCTGCTGGCGTCTCTCCTTTCCGAGGTGCCGCCCTCCACGTGGTCCTGCAGTCACGCAGGCAAGAAAGCCCTTGCCATCCACAGCGCCAGTCCCTGCCCCCTTTGGAGTTTGTCTTGGGTCTGTCACTTCTAACTGCCAACCTTTTTAATCCAGACCTTTACAACATGTCGATTCTTGAAGGTTTTCTTTTAGTTTGCATAGCTAAGTAAATTTTAAAGTGATCTACATCTAAGATGATTACATCTTATCGTAAACATTCAAAGTAGAATTCAGAGCAAAACCTGAAAGTCCCTTGTCATCACTTTGACGGTCCCACACTAACCTCACGCAAGGGTGGTCTCCTGGCTTTCGGCAGGTAGACAGAAGTGTAATACTCCAGGCAGGGCTGGCTGCTTATCATCATAAGTCTGCAGTTCCTGCCCTAGACAGAAGAGTAAGATTCCTCTTACTGCAGCTTATCTTTCTCCTTTTTAACTCAACAATGTCTTAAAGGTCTTTCTATGTAAGTGCTCCGGACCTCTGTACAAAATAGATACTTGATAAATCTATGCAAAATAAAATGTAGATTTTAGTCTCCTTTCATACAAAACAAGTGTGCTTAGTTTCCAGGTAATAGAAACATTTCTTTCTTTCTTTTTTTTTTTTTGAGACAGGGTCTCGCTTTGTAGTTCAGGCTGGCTCTGAGCTCACTATGGTGCCCAGGCAAGCCTCGAACTCAGCAATCCTCCTGTCTCTGCCTCCCGAGTGCTGGGATGACAGGCGTGAGCCACCACGCCCGGCTAGAAACATTTCTTTGTCTCACTATATATGTTATCAAAGACATTACTTACTTTGGGTTATTATCAATCAAGAACATTATCTTTGATAAATATCAATAAAACATACTTGTGGCTATATGTGTGTGTTGCATAAGTGTCATTTTACTGGGTACTTTTGCAGTCAGGTGCCAGGTTCTCACCTATTCTGAGGTATGTTGTGTACATTTCTATTTCTCAGTATTTCTCCATCTGTAGTGTGCATGGTGATTTACCTGGGAGTTTGGCTGCAGCTCTTACACTGCACCTCATGTTCCGGAGTCTCTGTTTCCTGAAGGCTGGAACAGAGTCCGAGTACGTTGCTTTCTAGTGATTTTCCACATGGTGCTGACCTCCTGGCCTGAGGGCACCATTCGAAGATTCCCGCTGACATGGCTGTCCCATAGTGCTTCACACTTGGACAATGTCTAGCTCCATCTCAACCCTGCTGTTCACTGTCCATAAGAAGCACAGGTTAAGGAAGGTGGGAAATGGCTGGGTGGTCACATAGGCCCAGACAAGGCATGGCCTTCCGAATGGAGCTAGTAGGAGCTTCTAGTAGGAGCAATGCAGTGGAACAATGGTGCTACTAACAACTCAGGCTTCGATTCAGATTAAAGAGCAGTTTTCACATGCACAAGGTGGAATGAGCTATTATTTTCTCATTAGTTTCTGTAGCATCCCATGCTCTGAAGACTGTAATCTATGGCAGTGTGTTGCCTTTGGGTCTGGAGAATGACGTCCCTATTCTAATGCATCCCACTATTTTCCACTGCATCCTGAAAACAATTCTTTATGCATATTCTTCCCATCATGGTGAGAGCTCAGTCCAGTAAAATTCCAGGTATGAAGTAAGCTGATGTATCTAATAAATTATTTGTAACCATTTCATCATTTGTATGTATTTGATACTGATGTGACTTGGTTTGTAGAACAACTGTTCCTACCTATCAAGCACATCATGTATGGATTTCATTATCCAAAAGACCAATAAAATACACATGTATACAGCTTATATAAGCAGTGTTTGTGCCTGAGAATGAAGAATAGAAGATATAATCATAGTGTTAAGAATTGAATTTGTTAGAGAAATTGTAATTCCTGTAAAAGTTTGCATGTTTATATTTTAATAAAACATTTTAATGTTGATGTATAATCAATGCACTCAGAACCAGGAAAGTCATTGACTCGATCAGCATATTACACCCATGATGCTTCTTTGCCAGGAATATTTGTGTAAAGAAATTTTGCTATTTCTGGAAATAGAGTTAATAGAATACTTGCAAATTTTAACAGTTAGCTTTCACTAAGCACACGTGTTCATAAAAATATGTATTCGTTTTTCAAAGTATTTCCTTAAACTTTATACAGTAATATTACAGTGATGTTTAATATTTAACTTCCTTTCATCCCTGAAAAATTTGTTTCAACTTCTGTATAATCCATTTAGTGTTCATAATCAAGTTTATTCTCCTGTGATGGGCATTTAGGTTGTTTCCATTTTGTGTGTGAGAGAGAGTAGGAGAGGGAAAAGGAGAGGAGGAGAAGAGGAGGGAGAGAGAGAGGGGGAGAGTGGGGGGGGGAGAGAGAGAGGGAGAGAGGGAGAGGACACTGTTGGTGATCAAACCCAGGGCCTCTTGCATGCCAAACAAATGCTCCACCATTGATGTATACTCCCAGTGCTTGTTTGCAGTTTTTGAGTGCTGGAAACCTTCAGTAAATGCCCTTATCTTATACCCCCTTGAGCAATACAGCATGTAGTCTGGAAGTGAAATTGAGTAGTATGTAAACATTCAGCTTTACCAGATGGTGCCACGTTGCTCTCTGAACTTGTATCAAATTACATTGCCACTGGTATTCTATAAAGGCTTTCACTTCACATTTTTCTAATATCTAATACTGCAAGGGTTTTAAATTTTGGCCAGACTGCAAAGTGTAATTTGTGTTTCATTGTGGTCTTTTGGGAATATAGTACTTAATTACTAACACAGCTAGATGGTGAGTTTCTGTCTTTTTTATTTTTAATTTGGGCATTCCATTCCTCTGAACTAATTATATCCTTTGCCAAATTTCCTATGCTTTTGTCTTTTATTGATTGTAAATTTCAATATAATGTAAATACTAATCTTATTTTTTTGTAATGTACTTTGGAAATATTTTCTTCAGTCTGTGTCTTGTATTTTGGTGATCTTGTTGGTACAAAAGTTTTCAATTGTGACATAATAAATATATCTCTTTTCTCCATTAAGTCAGCATGTCATTTTCTTTTTCTTTTTTTTGTCTCAGTCCAATGTCTTCAGAAAGGTTTAAAAATTTGGCATTTATGCCGGGCGTGGTGGCTCATGCCTGTAATCCCAGCACTCAGGAGGCAGAGACAGGCGGATTGCTGAGTTCCAGGCTTGCCTGGGCTACATAGTGAGCTCAGGGCCAGCCTGAACTACAAAGTGAGACCCTGTCTCAAAAAAAAAAAAATTGTCATTTACATTAGACCTTTATATAAAATTGCTGTGTATTGCTGTAGGTAGCATCTATATTTCATTATGTGGATTATTAATGGTATCAGCGTGATTTATTGAATAATCTGTCCTCTCATTACTAATTTGTGTTTGGTCATATATATATATATATATATATATTTTATTTTTATTTTTATTTTTTTTACTATGTTCACGTGCTCTCTTGGCTTATTTCTGAAATAGTAAAAAGTGCATTTCTCCTGTCCTGCGAACTCATGACCCCTCACTTCAGACCATTTCTGTGCCTCATGCGCTTTCAATCAGACAAACAATACTCTGTAGACATCAGTTTGGAGCCAGAAATCGAATCAGTATGGCCGCCGTTAGTGTAGTGCACCTCTTGTTCCTAGTTCTTCATCTTCTAGGGAATGATTAGATTGCACTTTTTACTCTCTTTGCGTAGGAGGCTTATTTGCTAACAAGAGGATTCTCACGTAGAAAATTTAGATAGAAGCTCTGGGACTTGCATTCATGGGAGTGTAAAGACGGACCTTCCCTTAGTGAGGCCGATAGAGTGCAGCCCCAGATGCTGGTTAAGAGAGATGCAGAAGAGTGAAAAGGTAGCTGATGTCTCAAGACACTGAGATTTTAGTTACTCATTACACCACCATGACCTGAAATATCCTGGTGAAGGTAGCAAATGTTATGTACTTTGCAATGTGATAGTTGGGAAAATTATAAACAGACACCTTGTCATTAGGAGGTAGTATTTAGAGTACTATGTCTCTCTTTCTAATTCTTTTTTCTCAGCTTCCCTCAGATTTTGTTATTGGCACCCTCACAATCTCCAAAACCAACAGCTCGTCATGCAAATTGGAGATGACATTTGACAGTTTGTATCTCCTGTCCCAGCTGTAGTTTTTCCTCCATGTTTACATTTCAGAATGTCAGTAGCTCATCCATCCTTCTCTTGGATATTTACATTGGTCAAGATGGTGTCTGAAAAGATGAGTCTTCTATCTAAAATCCTTACTGGCCACACTCATCTTCATGGTACTCTAGTGAGGGAGGGCCCTTTGTGAAAAGCAGGTGTTCCCAGACCTTTCTTGTGGGGACACACTGTTTCCTACTCCTTGCTCCCCACCTCAGCGGGGCTCTGGTATGATGATGTCTAATTCTGTTGAACTGATCAGATGTATAAAGAGTGAGTTATCCCTGATTCTGGAAGAGAAGGAGAAGTAGGGAAAGACCAGAGGCAGAGGTGGCACCAAGGATGCACTTCGCAGGGCACACACCTTTTCTGTAGCTTCTTTCCACTGGCTGGAGTTTCCTCTGTGTTACTAGTTCCTCCTAGACATTCCCAGTCGTGGTGTGTTGTGCGGGACCGTGGGATGGGCAGGGACAGAGGAGAAAGGAGGAAGGAATTCATGTCTGGAGAAGTGCATTTTTCACTGCTCTCACCTGAGCGTGAGGACGCGGATTGGATCCTTTTCTTGGAGTTCTTGCCTCCGGACACGAGGGAGGCAGCAGGCCATCCACGGGGATGTGAGTGGCTAATGGCCAGGTCTGCACGCGGCTTTGGCCTGGATGGTAGGAGGCATGAGGTCTCAAGTGCAGGGGTGGGAAGGGGTGATGGGGGGATCAGCCAGAGTTCCACATCACCTTTTGTTTTTACCAGTCCTAGTGTGGTTGCTGATATCCTGAAAAACCACTTCATGTGTCACAGCTGCCATTAATAGCTGCAATAATGTCACTAAAGAGTAAGAAACATTTCTATCTTGCCAATCTTCTTGTGGCTTCCAAATGAATATTAATTGATTAACTGAAGTTTACATTTTTCTCTTTCAGGTGGTTCTTTGGAGCAATCAAAAGAGTGGATGCAGAAAACCAACTATTATATTCAGGAAATAAGACAGGCGCCTTTCTAATCAGAGAAAGTGAAAGCCAGAAAGGAGAATTCTCCCTGTCAGGTACGGGTTGTTCCACACTGCCCTCTCTGTGCTGCCCAGTGCGGCAGCGAGAGGGTGTGGCCCTGACTCTGCTGTGGAAGTGCGGACATGCTGATTTTAAATTCTGCTTTATTTCTGTTCTTCACAGCATCACCAAATCAAATCTGCCGAATGGCTGGAGAGTAGCATAAAAACTAGATAATTATTACTTGTGGCTAGAAGTCTCTATAAATAGTTTCATAGACACACGGTGCAGTTATGAAATAAAAGCACAGGAATGTGGTTACATTGTCTCACTTTTGCATTATCTAGGTTCCTTTTAGAGAAATGATAAGCAAGAAGCAAAAATTTCACTCTTATCAAAACTGATCCTGTAGAAATGCAATTTTTTCCTCCCCTCCTGTCCTCCCCTTCTCTCCCTCTTCTCTCTTCTCCTCCCTTTTCCTTTTCTTCACCCTTCTCCTATCCTTCCCTCCCCTCTCTCTTTTTCTGTTTCACTTATGTGCTTGGTAAATAGAAAGTGAGTTGAAATGTTGAATAAAATATGTTTATTAACCTTTTCAACTAAAGGCCAAGTACATGTTTATACTGCCCTAGATAACAGAAATTTAGGAGACCTGAGAAATATCTTGAATTACAGGTGGTTAGGTTAGGTTATATGAATGGTGTTGCTTTCAAAACTCCGTCTTTTTGGTTATGTTTCAGTGCCGTCTACACTAGTCTATCTCCAAAGTATACCCTTTCTCTTTTATCACCTTATTCTGATTTGTGTATTTCTTTTTTTTTTTTTTTTTGAGACAGGGTCTCACTTTGTAGTTCGGGCTGGCTCTGAGCTCACTATGTAGCCCAGGCAAGCCTCAAACTCAGCAATCCTCCTGCCTCTGCCTCCCGAGTGCTGGGATGACAGGTGTGAGCCACCATGCCCGGCACTGTGGTATGTGGTATTGATTGCTGGTGGGTGTGAGTCTCCATGCCCAGCATTGTATGTGGTCACCGGGGATTGAACTCAGGACCTTGCGCTTGCGAGACAGGCACCGGAACCACTGAGCTAACCCTCCGTCCCTGATTTGTGTATTTCTATTTGTCTATTTTTGTTTTCTGGAGACAGGATCTCCTGTATAGTGCAGGCTGGCTTTGAACTCAGGGTGTAGCCTGGCTAGCCTGAAGCTCAGAGCAGTCTTCCTGCCCAGCTTGCTGAGTCCTTGGATCAGAGGACTGTGCTGCTAGGCCTAGGGGTATTATTACCCTTTTTAATCATTTGCTCTGGTTCACAGAGTAGATGCAAACCTGTGGAAGGAGAGACTCGGCTCCTCTTTGTTCCTGTCACGTGACTCTGGTGACCAGGCTCAGAGTGAGGTGGCCTGCGTGGTACAGGCTGAGAAGGGTCTGAACCCACACTGCTGTGGACCCCGGGCCCGCCTGGACTCTGGCGAGCTGTGCTACTCAGCCCCTGTGTCCTCCCGCATGCTCCAGTGTCAGAGCAGATGAGTTAGAGCTCAGCGTGCAGTGGAGGTGGGTTCTGCAGAGGGTCTCTGCTTACCCAAGCCCCTGCCTATCCCCGGACTGAATCAATGTGATAATCCAGAATTGTATAGATTCAGCTTCATTCCCACTTAGTTCTACCAATAATAAAAACATGCTGTTCTGATTATCATTTTTGTGACAGAGTTTTGGTATGTAATGCAGATTGGCCATGTAGCCAGGCTGGCCTTCAGCTTACAATCCTGTGCCTTAGCCTCCTGAGTGCTGGTATTAAATGTGCCTATGTATGAAATGTCCCTGACCCTTAAAATGCTACTTATAACAAGGATGGTAAGCAGAGTATTTGACGATGGTAAAAGTCCCCCAGAATAGTTAATTCACTGGGTTAGGACTTCACACTCATAAACATCTGTATAAATTTAGGTGACATAAGTGAATATTTCATGTAATAGCTTTTAATTAAAAAATAAAAATTCTACAGGTAAAAGAAGAATAATCTAGAATGCCATTCCCCGAAGATACTTTAAAATGTTTAAAAACTTTCTTTTCTGACTTTTTTCTATACTTGACCCATATTTATATACTCACACAAGCATATATACTCACACCGCCATACAAGGACACAAAATTAAAATCATCTCACAAATAATGAAATGTATATGTGGGAACAAATATTTATAATACAAATATGTGTGTGCATGTATAAATATAGAGCAATATGTGTATGCATAATATACATCAAGGTTTCATTTTGAAATTTCCATCTTGTAGTATCCTAGGAACATTTTGTTTGAAACAAGATCTTGCAAAGTTGCTAAATCCTCTTTGCTAGGCTTAAACTTGCAATTCTTCTGCCTCAGCCTTTCAGAGCATGCCACCATGCCCAGCTTCCGGGGAGTATTTTTGCATTCCTTTTAAGATTCTCCTGCACCATTATTTTTAGAAGCTTTATATCTTTTCATTGTATTGATTTTCATTTATGTGACTTATTTCATACTTTGTACAATTTTGTTATTTCGGTTATTATACTGTTGTAAAATATGACAGAGTGGACATCCTTGCAGATTTCCTTGATAACATATTCAGAGGTAAAAAAATTGTCTTTCTGAAATTTCTGAACTGTAAGAGAATTCCATCTTTAAGCACATCCATATTTTTTATTTGGCTTTGTGAATGTTTGTGTATCAAGTTAGGGGCTACTTATTTAGCCAGAAAGCTAGATTACATGTTTTAGCTTAGCATTAAAAATATAAAAGAATAATATTTCCATGAAGAAAACAAAGTAAGAGTACAGTTACCTGACCCATATCTTTGGATGATACATGGGCTCCAGTGACTGTTTAAAACACTAAGAAGAATATTTTGCAATAAAACAGCTTCTGGGCTTAGAACAAAATTACAAGGATATTGGCTGTTATGTACTATGACTACTGTAGAGCTTTCTTATGGCTTTAGGAAGCTTTGTCGGCTTTGCTTGGAGACCAGCATATCATTATAGATTCTTTTTCAATATAGTCAAACAATTTAGAGTCTCTCAAACAAATCTTCTGATTGCTGTGTATTCACTGGGGGTGGTGGTGGAATAAATGCATCTATTATGCTGCACTGAAAGGTAGTTTTTCTTATTAGTCACAGGGAAGACTATCCAGAAAAAAAAAGGTCTTCGATGTATCTATATCACACAAACGCACACCTAGTTGCTGACTGGTTGTCACTGAGGCCCTCTAGTTGTACCACTCGAGTTTATTTCCTAGTCCAGCTGCCTTCTAAGTCAGAATGGAAGGTCTTCAGTTTTTCTGACTGCTGCGCACTAAAGGAAGGCAGATAGTGTCCTTCTTCTGTCTTTCCCACAACTTTTCCTTGGAACTGTTGTCTTCATTGCTTGGGCAGCAATGGCTTGTCAGGGAAGACTTTTGTGGGAAAGTGTGATTTACTGATACAGGGGCTCCTGGAGAAGCAGCATCCTGGGCTAGAGTGGGTGCTAATTGGGTTGTCACGATCCTTGCACGCCTGTTGGCACTTATGAGGTCTGAGTAGATCAGAAAAAAGATCGAGGGCCATGACATCTCTCATGACTGTAAGACACTAATTAGCAGTGAATTACAGCAGTGCTTTTGGATATTACATATGTATGTCATAGCCAGAGACTCTGTCTTCATTAAGTGCATGGCAGGTAGTTTTAGTGGCCTGATTGTTATTTGTCATTGGCAGGGAATTGTTTTTTATTTGATGAAAAATATAAAAGTTTAACTTCATGTCAAGTGGTTTGCCTATTTCTCAACACCAATTTCTTGAAAGGGTATTATTATCATTATTAATTTGATATTGGGTATCCTATAAAGTAGTCATATTACTATTTAAAGTAAGGATAAAATGGAGCTGTAGGTGAGTTTTTCAGAAAGGATTCTGCATTGTACATTATAATTTTACTTTAGGGGAGTCTGCATGTAAGACCTGTGAGGCAGTCGAGAGACTTTCAGATTTCTTACCACAAAACTCTATCAAATAATAATTGATTACAGATAGTTGAAAAATGGACTGTCTTGAAGATACAAGGCAAAAACCTCATCAGCAGTGCACCTAAGATCTGGTAGTATTCATTTATATATTTGTTTATTTCTTCGACAAACATTCATGTGCCACACCTTTACTAGGTGAAGACCAGCAAAGAAATGCTGTTGTTTTGTGAGGGACCGAGTCTCCCAGGGAGAGCAGAGAAAGACTTCTTGGAAGAGGGAGCACTTATATTCTGTCAATTTATGTTCCATGACAACATGGATGATTGGTTTTGGCAAAGAAGAATGCTTAGGGTTGTAAGCACATCTGGCACTTTGTGGAGAATTGAAAAGAGTTGAGAATAGTGATTGTGTGTGTGTGTGTGTGTGTGTGTGTGTGTGTGTGTAGAAGGAGAAAACAGAAAAGGAGCACAGAAAGCTGGAGCTAGAATGTTCAAGGCTTTGTGTAACTCACTGTGGAATTTGGGCTTGTTCTGCAGAGGTAGGTGATTGATTTGACCTGTGTTTTAGGTAATGATTTCTGATGGATGTGGGGGACAAGATCTTCATAGTGGCTGTGTGCTAACTCACAGGGGTAAAAAAAGACCATCAGTGTTCCACAGAGAACGACAAAAGGACCCATGTGTGGGCTGTACACTGTCTCTGCTCTGGCCCAGGGCCTGCCCCTGGGGACAGGGTCTGCACAAGGCACTTTCTCAGTGGTGAATGAAATACCTGAGATACACCATCTAAAAAATGAGAGTTTGATTTTGGCTTATGGTTCTGTGGGCTCAGTCTGTAGTCAGTGGTGGCTCATCAGGCAGGGATGGCAGGGCGGGAGGGCCTAGCACAGGAAGTTGTTCAGTCCTAGGACAGCAGGCAGGAAGTTGGGGACCAGAATACACCCTTCCTGATCCAGCTGCTAGTGACTGTCTCTTCTGACCAGGCCCAGGCAGGTCTGAATGCAAGACTTTTGGGGAACATTTTAGATCCAACATGTAACAGAGATTCTTATTGGTGCAAGTATGGGAATGGTCTTCGGATTAATGATGAAAAGATTGCTATGTTGTTAAGCAGTCTGGTTTTTTTTTTATAAATTGAATTCTTTATTGGTACAATTTATATACATCTCAAAATCACATATAACATTGGGGAATTTGTACCAGTATATGACACAAGTTAATTCTCATTTTTACCCATATCCCTACCCACCCATACCTCCTCACCCCCTTTATACATGGTCCTTTATTTTCTTTCTGTATCATATTTATTCCTTCCCCTCATCACATTCCCACACCACGTTTCCTATAGAAATTTTGCACTCTATGAAAGCTGTCATACTTTCTAAAGCTCATTTGCATCTACAGGTGTTCATGCCAAAGAGAAGATCCGGTAATTGTCTATCTGTGATCTACTGATTTCACTTATTAGTATATCCTCCAGGTGTCTCCATTTGCACCTAAATGGATCGATCTTGTCATTCTTTATGGCAGAGTAATATTCCATTTTATAAAAAAAAACCACATCTTCTTTATCCACTCTCCAGTTGATGGACATTTGGGTTGTTTCCAAGATTGAGCTATCACGAACTGAGCTGCTATGAACAAGGGTGTACATCTGTCTTTCCAATGTGAGTTTTTTTTTTAATTGAATTCTTTATTGGTACAATTTATATACATCTCAAAATCACATATAACATTGGGAAATTTGTACCAGTATATGCCACAAGTTAATTCTCATTTTTACCCATATCCCTACCCACTCCCCCCTCCTCCCCCCTTATACATGCTCTTTTATTTTCTTTCTGTATCATATTTATTCCTTCCCCTC